>OY821521.1:173567164-173852164 GCA_963682025.1 Cordilura impudica
GACCGGCCTCATACGCTATATCGTATATAAATCAGTTTTGAAAAAACTTTAAATCGATTTTCTCGCAAATAACATGTTTGAAGCCCGTGAACATCATAACTTAAAATCTAGTTTACCGATTGTTTTGAACTTTTATACACTATTTCTACACATAAATCACCAGATAATCACAAAGTTTTTTTGATGTGTGAACATCTATACGCGCAGGGGGGTAAATTTCTATTTCACAATACAATCACAAAAACAGCGTAACACAAATCGGTCAGAGCTGTAACACAAATCGGTGTGTGACTTATGATTGTATTGGTGAAAAAATTATGATATAAAATTGTTTTTCTATGCCACTTTTTTAAAAGCGTCATCTATGTATCACTTATATACGTTTATATTGGAATATTTTTAACGTTTTACAGCAAAGGGTTGTTGAATTAGCTGAAACAGTTTTTGCTATAAGTGATACATAGAGGACGCTTGCTGTTTGATTTTAAAAAATGACATAAAAAAATCTTTAATTACTAGATGTTTACACATCTCACCTGTGATTGGACTCACATGATTTTTTTTCTTTTACCATTTTTCCCCATTTTTTAACAACAATTTTACAGCAAAAATCGCGTTTTCACTTCAAAATGCTGCCAAAAATAAAAAATTGAAAAAACAAAATATTCGTGATTGCCTCTGAAAACATATCACCTTTTAAAGGCATTTCGATTTTTTTTATTTCATATGATCCGGTAATAAGTTATGATGTTCACCGCAACAAAACTTTTTTTGAGGCGCCTCCGGAGATTCGCTGTCACAGACTTATTTATTAAAATTTTTAATTGAAAATTTTTTTCAAGAAATCCAAATGTTATGAAATAAATAATCCAACATTAGTATATAAAAAAAAATATATGAAAATACGCCTTTTTTTTAGCCTTTAAAACCTTACACATAAACATTGTTGCTCAAAGTCTGACATATTGTCTAGCGAAAGTATTGCTTCAATTCCGACAACTTTTCTTACAACTTTTCATACAAAAAGATCCGAAAAATCCGATTTTTTTTCTTTTAACGTAGTTCACATCTGACTTTTCTTTCGAAAAAGTAACTCCGAATTAGACTATTTTCCTTTGGAAAAGCTTTTCAGAATTTGACTACTTTTTATTACAAAAAAAAAAAGACTCATAATTTGTCTATGCTTTAGTAAAATTTATTTAATTTTAAAACATTAAAATAGTCTTATTTTCTTTAGTTGAAGTTGGTACAAATCCGACTGATTTTCTTTAGAAAAAGTTACTCAGAAACTGATTTTTTTGCTTTACAAAAATTGGCTCAGTATCTAAATTCGTTTTAAGTAAAAGTAGCTCCGAACCTGATTAATTTTTATTAGAAAAAATGTCACAGAATTTGACTTTTAGCTTTAGAAAAGCTTTTTTAGAATCTAATAATTTTCTGCACGAAATTTTTTTCAGAATCTGACAACTTATCTGTAGAAAAATTTACTCATAGTTTGATAAAATTTCTATAGAACATGTTAGAACATTTTTAAATAAAAAAGTTAAGCTCAAAACTCGAAATCTTTTCGAAATAAAATGTCTCACCAAATGAGACAACTTGTCTATAGTAAAAGTATCTCAGATTCCCGCAACTCTTCTATAAACAATGTTGCTTAGAATCTGGTAGCTTGTCTATCGAAAATGTTGCTTAAATTCCGGCAAAATTTCTTTACAAAAAGTTTCTCTGAATCTAACAAACTTTTCTATAGAAAAAAGTTTCTCAGAATCTTACAACTTTTTCATAGATACTCAAATTCGAGATTTCTTTTCATTAAAGTTGCTCAAAATCTGTCTCATTCAGAATATTTTCCTATGAAAAAGTTGTTCAGAATCAGATTTTATTTATTAGCAAAAATGTCTCAGAATTTGTCGTCTTTGCTTTGTCTTTTTTTAAAAGTTTTTTTAGAATCCGACAATTTGCTTATAGAAAATGTTGATCAAAGTTTTCTTTAGAAAAAGCTACTCAGAGAATCTTTCCAATTTTCTTTAGAAAAATTTCTAAAAATTCGGCAACTTTTCAGTAGAAAAAGTTGCTAATTTGACGTAATTTGTTTAAGAAAAAATTGCTCAAAATGTGGCTACTTTTTAATAGAAAGTTTTTTAGATTCTGCCAACTTGTCTATAAACAATGTTGCTCAGACTCTGTCATATTGTCTGTTGAAAGTGTTGCTTAATTTCTGTCAACTTATTTTTACAGAAAAAGAATCTGACTACTTTCTTCAGAAAAAATGGTTAAGAATTTGAATTTTTTGCTTTAGAAAAAGTTATCCGAAAATTTACCTCTATAAAAGTTGCTCAGAATCTATACTCTTTTGTCTAGAATCAAGGTTCAGAAAATACACACATGAAACACACAATGTTCTGTTCAAAAGCAGCCAACACATATCTTTATTTTCATATCAATTATGTGCGTTTCTAAATTTTCTACGGTGCCCATCACAACCATGACTGTGTTCATTTTAATATTTCGTTATTTACACGAACATTTTTGTATCACATACTTTTTGTTTCAAACACACATAAAGCACACATTTTTGAGTGTTGCTTTATTTGAAGTTCTTGTTCTGCTACGTGTAGTGAAAAAAAAACACAGAACATGTACAATAAACAGGTTCGAGTTCAGTTATATTTTAAGTCGTGTTGTGGCTCGTGTAGTAAGAAAAAACACAACATGTACAATAAACAGGTTCGAGTTCAGTTATATTTTAAGTCGTGTTTAAAATATAGCTGAACTCGAACCTGTTTATTGTACATGTTGTGTTTTTTCTTACTACACGAGCCACAACACGACTTAAAATATAACTGAACTCGAACCTGTTTATTGTACATGTTCTGTGTTTTTTTTTCACTACACGTAGCAGAACAAGAACTTCAAATAAAGCAACACTCAAAAATGTGTGCTTTATGTGTGATTGAAACAAAAAGTATGTGATACAAAAATGTTCGTGTAAATAACGAAATATTAAAACGAACACAGTCATGGTTGTGTTGGGCACCGTAGAAAATTTAGAAACACACATAATTGATATGAAAATAAAAATATGTGTGTGTTGGTCTAAGTTATGTTTGTTTACATATATGTACGAGTTTTTTATTCAGTGTGTGTTTTTTTCTGAACTCTGTCTAGAATAGTTGCTCAGAATAGTTCATATGAATTTGACATAATTTTCTTAAGAAAATTTTACTTAACATCTGGCTAGCTTTTAATAGAAAAAGTTTCAAAGATTTGGACAGCTGTTCTATAAACAATGTTGCTCAGAATCTGACATATTCTCTATCGAATATGTTGCTTAAATTACGTCAACTTTTTTATAGAAAAAGTTACTTAGAATCTGACTACTTTTTATATATTAAAAAATGGCTCAGATTATCAATTCTTTGTTTTAGAAAAATGTATTTAGAATCCGAAAATTTGTCTATAGAAAAAGTCATTCAGAATCTATCCCCTTCTTATATCAGGAGAAGTTGTTCAGAATTGACAAATTTTCTGTAGAAAAAGTTCAAATAAATTTGACATAATTTGCTTTCACAGAATCTTACAACTTCATCATACAAATGTTTCTCAGAATCAGACAACTTTTCTTTACTTAAAGTTGCTCAAAATCTAGAAAAGGTGACTCAGAAAAAGTTTTTCAGGATCCGACTACTTTTTATTAGAAAAAATGGCACATCATGTCTTTTTATTGCTTTAGAAAAAGTTACTTTGAATTCGACAAGTTGGCTATAGAAAAAGTTGCTCAGAAACTGCAAAGTTTATTTGAAAAAGATTTTTGAATCTTACAACTTTTCCATAAAAACAAAGCTCTTTAGTTAAATTTGCTCTAAGTTTGTTTTAATTTCTTTGGAAAAAGTAGCCCCTTAGTTAAAGTTTTTCAAAAATTATGGCTTCGTTTCTTTGGAAACAGTAACTACGGATCTGATTATTATTTGATAAATTTATATAGAATATGTATAGAATCCATATATTTTTCTATCGAAATTTCTATATTAAAATAAAGATTTAAACCGTATTTATTCTTTTAAACGTTACTGCAAATAGTTGCCTAAAATCGTTTATATTTTCCACGATTACTCAATTTTGTTTCTAAAATTAAGTGTTAATTAAGGTTTCTAAAACAGAAAATATCTAATTACCTGCGTCCTGGACCGCCAAAACCACGACCACCACGGCCGGGTATCATTAAAGGTGGAGCGTAGGCGGCATAAGGCGGTGCATATGCTGGTGGATATACAGGCGGTCTGTAACCTCCACTAGACTCTGAATTCGTACGTTTATTATTACCAGGATGTTCTGGTAATTGTGGCCTTTTGGGATCCTTTAAGTAATTATTGAAAAACTCAACCTCTTTACGCACCTCGTCCACCTTTTCGCTATGTTTATTGAAAATATGTTTACGTATAAATTCCGGACCCTTAAACTTCTTACCCGACAGCGGACACAACCATTTGTCTTTGGCCAATTCCTGGGTATTGGCCTGAACAAACTTTTCCACCTCGGCATCGGTGTCTTTGCTGCCAAGATTTTTCAATTCTTCCTTTTCGATTGTAGTAATTTTTGTCAAAAATGTTTGCATTTTATTTTCGAAATTCTTAATATAATCCTGCATATCATTTTGTGCAACCTTAGCGGGTGGTGGCCCTCTGGCATGTATGATGCCACAGCGATTGGGCATTTCATCTTCGTAGGGATATTCACAGTGATTATAAAAATCAACGGAGTGTACAATGCGCAAATATAAGATTAGATTATCCAGCACCGTCAGAAGTTGGCTATCTCTTTCGATGGCCTCGCCTTCCGTTTCTTTGTTCTCACCCGATATGCCTAAAAGTTCTTCTTCTTCCGCTGAAGCTTCTTCGATCAAAAAGTCGGTAATGTTCTGTAAAACTGGATTGTTGGTTTTAAAACCATATGACGACGAATTATTTGTTTCCGAATTGGACTCATTGGTAGCTTTCGTTGAGCCATTTTCTTCTGAACTTCCCAATTTGTTGGTCTGTTAAAAGCAAGAAATAAAGAATGGATTTTGATCAGTAAAAATTTTAGAATTTATTTTTTAAACTTTTTTTTTCTATTAAATATGTTGACAACAAAAATTTATACAAAAATTATGTTATTGATAATAAAATTATTAGAGAACGCATTTATCGATAGCAAACGGTTGTCGATAAAATTATATATTTTTATTTATCGAACGAAAAACATATTTTATCGATACCACATTGTTTGCTATCGATATCAGATTTTCTACAAAAAAAAAAACAATGTCGCTAACAATATATTATAAGTTAATCAATTAAACAATATATATGTTATCGATAACAATATTCGATAAAAAGTTTATATATTCGATATTAAAATTATTTCAGAAAAACGGAAAATATGCTATTAATAACAAGTTTTTTCTGTTCAAAAATATTCTCTCGATATCAAATTGTTTTTATCGATATCAAAATTTTTCTACAAATATGTAGCAATTTTAAAAGAACAAAATAATCGTTTGCAAATTTATCCCGAAAACAAGTTGCCGACGATCTTTTATAGAAATATTGTTATCGATAGCTTTAAAAAAACATGTTATCGATAACAGTAATTTTTCTTATAAAAAAATGTTAAAACTAAACTTAATCAAAAATGTTAAATATAAACAATCTATTCAAATTTATAGATAACAATTATCTATATATTAATACGTGAAGGTAAATCTTTGCACCCCTTTTTAAGCAAATTGCGCGTATGGAGGAGTGTGAAATTTAGCATAGTTATAGTTCATATGAAGGAGAAGTGCAGAAGGATAAAATTTATGTATAATATGTGTTAAAAATATATTATATTTAAATAAAATTATATATTTATAATATAATGTTATAATTCATCGCCTGTGCATTTATTATTGATGGTTTGAAAAAAGAGTACATTTTAATCGCCCTGTGTTGAATTGTGAATTACCTAAAAATGATTAGCATATGTTTAGGCTCTTATACAATTATTTATTAACAATTCCATTTATATTTCTTCTGTGTGTTCATCAAATATTTATTATGAAATTTAATGAATTTTATTTAAAAATTCACAATTTAATGAATTTTATTTAAATATTCATAAATTTGTAATTAAATGGTTAAATTGTCGAGCTCGAGGTTCTTCTTTGAATTCATTTATTATTATAACTATTTTCGACTATTTATTCATTTAATTGCAATTTGAAAGGTAGAAAAATACAACATATTAACTATCAATTATTCATAAATTATAGATTAAAAAAACATCGAAAGAAAAAAATTGGATGCAAATAAAATTTCCTATAATTTGCACTCAAATTTCGAGGGCTGGGCTCTGCTAGTTTATTAAATAAATAGTTATTTTTCAAATCAATTTATTTGGATTGCTTCGATGTTGTTTTTTAGAATCACATTTTCTTTACTGAAATGTTTTCGATATCAACGTTTTTACAGAAAACATTTGATCGTAAAAAATGTTTCATGATCATTAAAAAACAAACCGAAAAATAATTTCTATTTAATTTTCTTTAGAAGAAAAATTTTATCGATTCATAAAATTTTATATTTTATAGAAAAAATAACATTAATAAAATTTGTACAGAAAACATGTTAACGATTAGAAGATATACTATAAAAATATTATCGATATCAAAACATTCATGTTATCGATGCCAAGAATGTTATCAAAAAAGAATTTTAACCAAGCAGATGTTTGAGTTATTTTATTTTTAAATAAATATATTATATACATTTTGTAATTTTAATTTTATAAAATTTCTTTTAATTTAAATACTTTTTAATATTTCATTTCTTGAATTTTTTGTTTTGGATTCAGATAAAATTTCTGCTGAAAAAATTGTTGCGAACCGACCAGACTTACTAAAAGTTGTTTCGAATCAGACAAAATTTTTTGGAAAACATTTTTTTCATCAGAAGTTTCTATATTAAAATATTTTTTTTTTGTAAGTGTTGTAATTTTTTACCACAATTTATTTACCATAAGTTGTTTTGTCTAAGAACACATTTCTTTTCAAAAAATTAATTTGATCTTTAAGTTTATATATTTAAATATACAAATTTTCTTTTTAATTTAAATTTATTTATTATTTATTATTTATTTATTTTTTTTTTTTTCTATAAATTAGATTTATTTATTTTATAATTTTTTTTATTATATTTTAATTCTTTACATTTAATATTGTTTGCTTAATTATTAACAAAAATAAAATTTAAAAAACAGACCTCGAGCTTAAAGAACTTGTTTTAAATTAAAACATAAAGGTCGAATAAAAATACTTTTTCTTTAATTTTTCATTGTTGTGAGGGATAAGAGAAAATATAATAAAAATAAATTGTTGAGAATCAGACTTTCAAAAAGTAATTTCAGATTTCTTTTGAAGCAATTATTTTAAATCAGAATTTAAAGTTTATTTAGGTATTTTTTTTTATATTTTTTATTTTTGTTTTAAATCATTTATTATATATATTTTTTTATATATATTTTTTAAAATTTATACTAAAAAGTTGTTGGAATCCGACTTTCAAAAAATAGTTTCAGATCAGACGAAATCTTTTTGAAAAATTATTTTGAATCAGATAGATTGCTAGTTTTTTTTTTCATTTTTATTAAAAAATTTTTTGAGAATCAGATTTCCAAATAGTTTCAGATTAGACGAAATTTTTTTTAAAAAATTATTTTGGAGTAGATTTTTAAGTTTATTTTTAAATCTTAAAAAAAATTTTAATTAATTTTAAGAGAAAAAATGTTTTTATTAAATTTAAAAAAAATAAAAAAAATTTTATTAAATTAAAAAAAAAAAAAATTTTATTATATTTAAAAATAAATTCTTTTTATTAAAAATCAGATTTGAGTTTATTTAAATATTTCTTTTTATATTTTTGTTTTTGTTTTAAATCATTTATTATATATATTTTTTATTTATTAATTTTTCTTATTATATTTTTTATATATATTTTTTTTTAATTTATACTAAAAAGTTCTTGGAATCCGACATCCAAAAAATAGTTTCAAATCAGACGAAATCCTTTTGAAAAAATTATTTTGAATCAGATAGATTAAAAATAAAAATTAAATTAATTTTAAGAGAAAACATTTTTTTATTAAATTTAAAAAAAAATTAAAAAAAATGGTTGATTAAATTTAAAAAAAATTTTTTTTTTTTTTATTAAAAGTCAGATTTTAGTTTATTTAAATATTTTTTTTTATATCTTATTTTTATTTAGAATCATTTTTTATATATTTTTTTTAATTTTTAAAATTTGTCGTATTATTTTTTTATATATATTTCTTTAAATTTATACTAAAAAGTTCTTGGAATACGACTTCCAAAAAATAGTTTCAGATCAGACGAAACAGGTAGATTGCTAGTTTGTTTTTTTTTTTTTCATTTTTATTAAAAATTTTTTTGAGAATCGGATTTCCAAATAGTTTCAGATCAGACGAAATCTTTTTGAAAAAATTTTTTTGGAGTAAAGATTTTGAAGTTTAATTTTAAATTTTTAATTAATTTTAAGAGAAAAAAGTTTTTATTAAATTAAAAAAAATAACAAAATTTTTTTTATTAAATTTAAATTTAGAGATTTTGAAGTTTAATTTTAATCCTAAAAAAAAATTTTATTAATTTTAAGAGAAATTTTTTTTTTATTAAATTTAAAAAAAAAATATTTTTTTTTATTAAAAATCAGATTTTAGTTTATTTAAATATTTTTTTTTATATTTTTTATTTTTATTTAAAATCATTTATTAAAATTTTTTTTTTATTACTATGTCTTATTATTTTTTTTTTTTTATATATATTTTTTAAAATTTATACTAAAAAGTTCTTGGAATCCGACTTCCAAAAAATAGTTTTTATTTTTTTTCATTTTTATTAAAAAATTTTTTGAGAATCAGATTTCCAAATAGTTTCAGATTAGACGAAATTTTTTTGAAAAAATTATTTTGGAGTAGAGATTTTTAAGTTTATTTTTAAATCTTAAAACAAAAATTAAATTAATTTTAAGAGAAAAAATGTTTTTATTAAATTAAAAAAAAATTTTAATTAATTTTAAGAGAAAAAATGTTTTTATTAAATTTAAAAAAAAATATAAAAAAATTTTTTTTTATTAAATTTAAAAAAAAAAAAAAGTTTTTATTAAATTTAAAAAAATAAAAAATTTTTTTTTTTAAATTTAAAAAAAAATAATTTTTTCATTAAAAATCAGATTTTAGTGTATTTAAATATTTTTTTTATAGTTTTTATTTTTATTTAAAATCATTTATTATATTTTTTTTTTTATTTATTACTATGTCTTATTATTTTTTTTTTATATATATTTTTTAAAATTTATACTAAAAAGTTCTTGGAATCCGGCTTCCAAAAAATAGTTTTAGATCAGACGAAATCCTTTTGAAAAAATTATTTTGAATCGGATTGCTAGTTTATTTATTTTCATTTTTTTAAAAAATTTTTGAGAATCAGATTTCCAATTAGTTTCAGATCAGACGAAATTTTTTTGAAAAAATTATTTTCGAGTAGAGATTTTTAAGTTTATTTTTTAAATCTTAAAAAAATTTATTTTTAATTAATTTTAAGAGAAAAAATGTTTATAAAATTTTAAAAAATGAAAAAAATTTTTTTATTAAATTTAAAAAAAAAATTAATTTTTTTTATTAAAAATCAGATTTTAGTTTAAATATTTTTTTATATTTTTTATTTTTATTTATATATTTTTTTTATTTTTTTTAATTTATTAATTTGTCTTATTTTTTTTTTTTTTATATATGTATATATTTTTTTTAATTTATACTAAGTTCTTGGACTCCGACTTCCTAAAAATAGTTTCAGATCCGACGAAATCATCTTAAAAAAATTATTTTGAATCAGATAGATTGCTAGTTTATTTTTATTCATTTTTATTAAAAAAATTTTTGAGAATCAGATTTCCAAATAGTTCCAGATCAGACGAAATTTTTTTGAAAAAATTATTTTGGAGCAGAGATTTTTAAGTTCATTTTTTAAATCTTAAAAAAATTTCTTTTTAATTAATTTTAAGAGAAAAAAATTTCTTTTTATTAAATTAAAAAAAAAAATAAAAAAATATTTTTTTATTGAATTTAAAAAAAAAAAAATAATTTTTTTTAATTAAAAAAAAAAAAAAAAATAAGGAACAAATTTTTTAACTAAAAAAATTTTATTATTTTTTTTATATTCACACTTACCCAAAGTTTAAACTTTTCATCTAAATTCATTGCTATTTTGGCACACAACTTAATATCGGCCCGGACGATGGCCTTATGAGCGGTCATGCCATTAACTGGCCTCACTCTGCGACTTAGATCCCTGTTGACAATGGCACCCATTTCACAGTCACGTAGGCGAGTATTATTAAGATTCCAACAAATCTCCTTAATGTTAACATCCCGTTTAAAAGTCACCCAACCGCGACGATACCAACGACGTTCTACCAAAGGATCAGCAATGGCCACCCTCAAATAACCATCGAATTTTTGGCATACAGCTTCAATTTCGGCTTTTGTGATGGATGGAGCTAAATTGCGCAAAAATATGGAAGATGTACGATGTAAAGCTCTGGGCTTAGGGCCATCTTTAACATTATCCAAATCAATTGTTTCAGGTTGTTCTTCTGGTTTTTCTGCTTCATCTATTTTAGCATCTCCATCGGTAACTTTCTTAATCTCCTCCTCCTGCGATTCTTTGTCCTTTACATCGGATTTTAGTTGTTCGATGGTTTCTTCACTTTCCACTATTTTCTCTTTTTCTACTTCATCTTCTTCAAGTTTGTCCTTCTCAGGTGTATCTTGTGCTTTTTCTTCAGTTCCATTTACTTTACTAGTCACTTCAGTGGTTTCCTTATCTTCGGCTTCAACCTCTTTTTCTATTTGATCCTCTTCCTCCAAGGGTTTTTCTTTAACTGTTTCCATCTCTTCCACCACCACCACCTTCTTGACTTCATCTTCCTTTTCCTCATCGTCTTCTTCGGCTTCTTTTTTAACTGAATCTAAATCATATTTATGTTTAACCTTTTCATCATCATCATCATCGTCACTACTTGACGATGAACTACTAGAATCTGAATCAGACGAAGATGATGAAGATGAATCTGAACTCGTACGTTTACGTTTCGAAGATTTTTTCTTTTTGTCTTCTGGTTTTTCTATGGGTTTAGTACTTGCACTGTCATCTTTGTCGTCTTCATCATCCCAATTTTCTTCGTCGTCTGAATGGTTATTGTGGCGAGTTAATGGTCTTGGTGATACACACTTGGGTTCATCTTCTACTATGCGCTTCTTTTCCACCGACGTTATGATGACATCGTCATCGTTGTCAGGTTTCTTATCGAAAACACGTTCGGGATATGATGGTTCTTTAGGTTTTTCGTCCAAAATCTTTAGATCTTCATCAGTGCCGCCTTCTAACTTAATGACAACAGTATCCAAGACACGCAGTAGTGGATCAGTTTGTGTTGTATCGACAGATACAGTTTTAATCATGCCATTTTTAAGCAATTCATCAAAAACTTCAACACGTCTCTAAAGAATAGATAAATAAATTTAAAAAAAAAATCATAAAATATGTAAACAATTTAAATGCCATTTTTAAAATTAATATTAACCTTTAAGAAATTAAGTTGCTCCTCTTTACGTTTAACGCTATCCAAAGGATGATATTTATTTTTGAACCTTCAGAAAAGATGGATAAAGAAAAGAATTTTAAATTAGTAAATTTATTTTTAAAAGCAATTTTCTAAGTATCGTCGTCTTTCCCCTTTTAAAGAAAACAAATATTAAAGCCAACGTTGATTCTCTTGTTCAATCTTAAACACTTTTACTTTACATCCTTTTTGTAATACCAGTCTAAATTTGTGTGTGCGCGTGTGTATTTGGTTGAATTACACAACAAGCTGATTTTTTGTTTTTGTTTTTTTTTTTTTTTTATTAAATTTTATTTTATTTTTATTTTGTAAATATTTAAAACTGAATTTACCAAATCTTACCTTTAGTGTATCATTTAAACATGTTAAATTATTTTAATTTTTAAACGATTTTAATATAAACGCGGTTCAAAATGTATATATCAAAATTTAAACACACTATGGCATTGCTCGCCAAGTGCAAAAACAAACAAATAAAATAGAATCAAAAATCATTATCATTCAATATGAACGATAATACAGACTAGACATGTGCTTAAACAACCATCCTATGTATAGTAAATAAATCTGTGGCTGATGTGGCAGCCATTAAGGACGCCATTCTTAAATAGCTGTTGAGAAAAACTTATTTAAAAACAAACAACAAATTTTCAAATAAGATAACAACAAAAAAAATAGTAGTGTTGTATAAATATTAAAAATTAAGAATAATAAAAAAAATAAACATCATTAAGAATAAACATTATATAGTAAATAAATACATTTTGGTAAGGGAAACAAAGTATAAAACAATTTCAAAGATTTATGGAACTTAGCACAGATTTAATGTTTTATTTTTCTTATTTAAATGGAATATCGAAAAAAAAAAAAAATACTTTCATTTCACATTATTCTCCCACAAAGAGATATTCAGGTTCGATAAAAAAAAACTCAAATTCTATAGATTTTCTTTAAACAATATCTATCGATAAATTATTTGCATTTTTATCTAAAAAATAAATAAAAACCTATATAAAAATATTCATAAATTGTTCAATAAAAAAATAAAATAGAAAACTTATCGATAACAAAATATTCTACAAAAAACATTTATCGATAACAATTCGTATGTATTAATGTCATCACTGACTTTTAAATGCTGTATACGCCTTTGAATTTTTTTTATTTATGTTATTTATTTATTTAGGCATAAATATAGTATTGCTTAAATGGTTATTGAGCTCGATAAAATGGGCTATGGTAAGTTCCCTAACTATTAACTTCTCCAAAACTAAAGCTATGATGTTTGGACCTATAAATCGTTTTTGCGGGATAATGAGATTGAGTTTGTGAACCAACACAAATGCTTAGGTGTTATTCTAGACAGTAAACTCTCTTTCAAATCTCACATTGATGTACTATCTGGCAGGATTTGGGGTACCTTGCGTAGAATTTACTCTACTAATATCTATCTTCCGTTGAGGTTGAGACTGGCCCATGCAGTTTTATTTTCTCAGGTGTTATACGGTCTCGAGATTATATCTTGTACTATTGGTACAAATTTTTACTCGCTTAAAACGTATTGTAAATACTATAGTGAGATATATATATGGAGTTCGGCGGCATGATCATATTTCGGGTTATGTGAATCGTTTTCTGGGATGTTATTTTAAGGATCTTACTAAATATCGTAAATTAATACTTTTTCACAGGATCTTTAAGGATGGCTATTTTATGAATTTATTAATATTAAGGTAATCATTATTGTAAATTTAGATCTCAGGATAGTAGTTACTATGTAATATATTTTTGGCCGGAATGGCTTAATATTACAGAACTGAAATAAATAAATAAATAAAATAAAATAAAACAAAATAAATGTTTTATACACTCGATAAAACAAAATACTAACCCATGTATAGATGTATCGAACTTAGCACAGATTTATGGTGTTTCCTTACTTAAATGGAATATCGGGCAATTTATAAGTTACTTTCGTTTAGAATCTATTATCCCATTTTTCTCCCATAAAGAGATATCCAAGCTTTGTTTTCTTTAGAATTGTAAAAACTCAAAATCTACTAAAAAGAATGTCTATCTATAAATTTTTTATCTAAAAAGTTTTTTTTTTAATTATCCAAAAAACGTTCAATAAAAAATATATAAAAATTTATCGATAAAAAATGTTTATCATTAAATTTAAATTTTTTATACAAAAAAAATTTAAAAAAAATATAAATTTATCCATCACAAAATGTTCAATAAAAAATATATATAAAAAAGCATATCGATAACAAAATATTTTATAAAAAAGTTTATTTATTAAAATATTTACACAGAAAGAAACGTTTGGTAAAGTACTAAAAAAACAAATTACGTTATCATATAACATTAAGAAAATTTGATACACAGAATTAAAAAAAAATATATATATATATAATTATCGGTATCAAGATTTTCTATAAAAAAAAAAACAAAATCGACCATATATTTTAAATTAATCAATAAATCTTGTATGTAAAACTTTTTGCTATTAAAAAATATTTTTTATGCAAATATTATATAAAAATTATTACAGAAAGCTTTTGCCGATATTAAACGTGTTATCGATAAAACTATATATATTATTAATTATCGAACGGAAAACATGTTATCGATACAAAATTTCTTGCTACCGATATCAAGATTTTCTGTTAAAAAACACTATCGGCAATATATAATAAATAATTAAATTAATCAATAGCAAAAATTTTATGTAAATCTCATTATCGATAGCAGTAGCCGATAAAAAAAAATAATTTTCTATACAAAAATATATTATATTAAAATTATTATAGAAAGCATTTATCGATAGCAAATATGTTAACGATAAAACGATATAAATATATATAAAACTAACGGAAAACATGTCAACGATACAAAATTGATCGATATCAAGATTTTCTAAAAAAAAAACATTATCAACAACAATATATTATAAGTTATTCAATAACAATCCTTTCATGTAAAACTCATTATCGATAACAATATTCGACAAAAAATATTAAGTTTTAAATATCAAACGGAAAACATGGTATCAGTAAAAAATTTTCGCAGCACAAAAATATATTATCAATATCAAATTATGATCGATTTCAAAATTTTTTTCCACAAAAATGTAGCGATAGCAAGACCATTTCAAACGAACGAAATTATCGTTATTAAATTTATCCCGAAAATATGTTGCCGACGATCTTTTCTAGAAATGATTTTATCGATAGCTAAATTGTTTTTAAAAAACATTTTATCGATAACAAAAAATTTTAAATAAAAAATGTTAAAACTAAACAAAATTGGTCAAATTGTTTTTAGTACAACTAATTTTTTTCGCCTTTTAACCTTTGTTCCTAAAAAATTAAATGTTGATGTCCATATTTTATAAAAAAAAAATCAAGTCAATCTTTAGTTCTTAAAATTTTCATTATTTTTTTTTTAAAGAAATTTTCTAACTTCTATTTTAAATACTTCCCTTACCAAAATGATATGTTTTCTACATAACTTTGATGTTATACTTAATTAGCAACAAAGAAAGTATTAAAATTTGGGTTTTAATATTTCTATGAAATTCTTTTAAACTTACCACTCCTCATCCTTGTGGGCCACAAAGAATTCATTTAATTGTTGGCGTTTGAATTCCAATTTATATTCATTGTACTTGCGCAGGACTTCGGTATCAGAAATGCCATCATCTTGAGTGTCTAAAAATTGTTTCAAAGTCATCATGGCGGGTTGAGTTTGTGTATCACTATTAACAGCCGGTTCTCTGGCATGGACACCATGCGATAGACCGGCACCATAGGCACCGTGTAAACTATGGGCATAATGTTCATTCCATGCATGCATTAGATAAGGATCGTAAGCTATAAAAAAGAGAAATTAATTCACGAGTTTTTCTTTTATTAAAAATCTTACACATACGTCCAAATCTGGGAGTGCGTAGTTCGTCACCCCAATCTGGTCTCATACGTTTAGTAGGAGGCATTTCTCGGCCCGGTGAACCATAACGATCTCTGGGACCTCTAAAATCCCTATAATCGGATCTGGGTCTAGTACCAGCACCACCCCTAAAAGGATTACCCCTATTACAGGGAAATGAAAAACAAATAAGATATATAAACACTGAACCAATTTTTTTTTTTTTAATATAACCATACCTTTCCGCCCAATCATCTCGACCACCGGCAGCACTTCCACCACCGCCACGCCTATCATCACGACGTTCCGAACGATAACTATCACCAGAACTACGTTCACCTCGGAATTTGTCGCGGCGTTTGCGATCGTACTCATCATCAGAATCGGCCATTGTCTAAAGGTGTAGAGAAAAACAAAAACATTTAAAAGATAAACGCCACGCATGTAGGTGAAAGTATTGAGGAAAATTCATACACTAACATAACCTCAATTGCATAAAGAGAAATAACTCGTTATCATAAACTTAACAATTGTTAAAAGCCAATGTTTATTTGCATTTTATTAAATGAAAATAAAGATTAAAACAGAAAAGAACTATAAATTTGTTGACAAAAGAGCACGAGAACACTATTGTGATACAGTAGCTTTATTCCTTCTGTACTTTTGCACGTTAACCACTTGTGCACAATAACAAATAGTTTTTATTATGCAAAAAACCATCAATTTATTAAATTAATACTTTTTATGAAATTATAATTATTTACCTCTGATTTTTACAAATAAAAGCAATTAAAAATCTTAGTGACGCGAGTTTTTTCTTACGTTCAATGCAGTTTACTTTTTTTTCTTTAGTGTCAGCGATGCCAACTATTTATAATCAAAATGCGCACAGGAGTGTAACAAAAAGCACCAAAATGCGCTAAATATTAACAAAACAAAAAGCGCTAAAAATATTAATTAGTATATAAGCTTTATTAATTAATAAAAAACGTACAGCTAATTTGTTCCTTTGAGATGGGTTTTCAATAATATACTATTTTTGTACACATAAAGTAAAATACAAAATTTGATTTAAAATTGTTCATTTTCGAATAAAATATCATTTTCATTTTCAGACAATAAAACCGTTTTCATATAAAATTTCGACTTTCTGTAGGTTTCATTTTAACTGATTTTTGCGCAGGTATTTTGTAAGAGCTTTTCCACTGAAATATTATTCCCTTTAAAAATAACAAAATATCAATAACAATATCAATAATCAGTATATCAATGTAAAAAAATTAAAGTTTTACCTTCACCTAGAATAAGACTAAAACTGGAATCGCCTAAATCATCTAGACGGCTTTCTATGAAGTGGGGCGCGAAAACGTTGTTAATAATGTTGGTCGATAAAGACACAATGCTTCTGTATAGTCTTTTTTAACGGTGCGATCCATTTTTTTTTAAAGATGGATCGGATTCCCAAGCTTTTTCTATATTTTTGTACACATCGTTCCATCTAAAATTAGTTCGTATTATTTTAATTCCAGAGAATAAAGTTTTCATTTACCTTTACTTCCACAAGAAATAAAGCGTTAAGACTTTCTATTGAAAAACTTCAAAAGAGCAGTTGCAAAAAATGTTATTAAAAAAGTAAATACGATTTTCTTTAAAATGAACAGTTGTATTAAAAAGGCCTACAAGCGTCAACCTAAAAAAACAAAAAGCGCCAGTGTAGCCCATTTTTGAAAAAGTCGCTGATGGTAAAAAAAATGCGACTTTTGGGTAGTTGAAAAGCGCTAAATATAGCGCGAAATACGCTAAATTGGCATCGCTGTTTAGTGTTGTTTTTTACAAAAAGCTATTCCGTAAAAAGGTTATTTTTTGTAACCACCCTGTGTTTGAAATACTACTCTGTATAGAAAGCTAAATAGATGTTAAATTAAAAAAAAGTCGTTCAAAAATGGTTCAGCTAATTTTAATTTTTTTTTAATTACAGAAAGTATTTTTTTATACAAATCTTTTTATATTTTATGCAGAATTCAGTTTACACTGGGTTTGGGTATTTTAGTGGATTGTTTATCTAATTTTCGATACAAAATAAAATCAAATAGAGATTCATTGAAAATGTTAGCTTTTTATATTATTAACTTTTTAAACAAAAAGCTAAATTTTATAAATATATATAAATCAAAGAAATGCAACTTAAAAGTTACTTGTCCTACTTTTAATAATTAGTTAGTTTCAATTACACAATCCATCTGTAAAATATAAGAAATAAGTACAATTACAAATGATATAATTTAGTTACCTTTGCAGATGAGGAAGAAGAACTCTTAGATAAGTTAATTAAAAATTCCATTAAAATATAGATTTACGTAAAAACTTTGGAGGTTGTATATTATATAAGTTTTTGGATGTAATTTATATGTGAGTTAACCATATTGCATAGACGTCACACTCAACAACAATTCTTAATTTTAAATTATCAAATTGGATGTTTGTCATTTGATTTGTTTACAGAAAATAAAATAAAATAGTATTGTGAAATATCGTGGGTACCCAGCACAAGGCTTCTGAGCCGATGATTTTAGATGATTTTGTTATTTTTCAACAAACCTTTCTTAAGGCCTAGTTAGCCACACGTAATCGTAACCAACCGTGTCAGCTGTTTTTTTTTTCTGGTACATGAAAAGCATTTAGAGCAGTTACCAAAATCAACCGTCACGTAACCAGAACGTCCCAATCTGTTGAAAATAGATTTTTGCTACGTTTGTACGTGACATTTGTGAACAGCTGATAAAGTTTGGTTAATTTGACACAGCAACGAACCAGGGTTTATAACATTTTATAATTGCACTAAATGCCAACGTTACATTTACGGTGCAGATACATTTTAACAGCGTGTGGCTAACTAGGCCTTTAGGTACATCTGCTTTTACGGATCAGACTTTTCTAATGCCGCGTCATGCGTAAACCCTATTCCAAGTAAAAAATATATTTGTATGTTACAATTTGAAGTTGGTTGAGATTAAACGCATGATTTTATTATTTTTTATATTAGTAGTATTCTTTAGTTTCCTAAACATTTTTATACTAATATTGAAAGTTAAGATGATTGATCCAGCCAGCAAATATTAGCCAAACTCGCCGCATACTGTTACGCCGATTCTTACACTGAAGAGAGAGTCGGCGGCGGCGACAAGCAGGCGTTTTATCAGCTCGACTTGGACGTCTGAGTTTGTGTTTAAGAAAACTTAAACTGTTTATCACCGTCCAACCAGTCCAGACACACACTAGCGACATCTACATTTTTCTTTGTGAATTAAAGAAATTTTCATAATATTTTTACAACTACTTTCAGAGGAAACAACTATATTAATATAATATGCTGTCACCCTTATACACGTTGTATATTTATTTTATTATTTATTTCTTATTCATTGTCACAAATTGAAATTTCTGTGGGCAAATTAACGCGTTCTTATTGCAGTTAATTGTATTATAAATTGAAATAAGTGTGTTAAATAAGATTTACATTATAACTGATATTTGCTGACAAAATAATAATGTAATTAAAGTGAGTGTGTTTAACATAACATTACAGTAAATAAATTTATAGAAAAAATATAGTATTCCAGGTAATTTCATTAAAACTCGAAATATAAATAAAATATATTGGAAATAAAACTAATTTTTATTTCTCGTTTAGATAAATCTGTTGCCGATTGCGTTGAAACCTTATTTGGAGTATAGCATATGATGCTAAAGAAGCTAGTGAACCTAGTAGTACTTTTCCTGACTGTTGTTACTGTTTATGGCTCTTAGACCTCGTCCAAATCTCCACTGCTACACTACACCCAATGGTGAAGAAGCGCCGGGTTATACGAAATTTGAACAAGCTTTGAAATATAAATTCCGCGGCAGATCGTACTTGTTGCAAGCCATTATTTATGCCTCATACTCCCAATAGATTGTGTTTAGAATTCTGGGTGATGCTGTATTGGATTATTTATTAAGGTTTTTGTATGAAGACCCTAGGCAACATTCACCTGGAGCCTTAACCGATTTGAGATCTGCTTTAGTTAACAATACCGTATTTGATAATTAGCTGTAAGGCATGAAAACCGCAAATGTTTTAGACACATGTCTCAGGTCGTAACGAAGCTATTGATCGTTTTGTGCGTATTAATACGAAAAATGGTTATAGTATAAACGAAGAGGTTAATATTATGAAGACGTTGAAATACCAAAGACATTAATTATGTGATGTTTTCGAGTCTGTTGCAGGTGCGATATTTTTAGACTCGAATATGTCTTTAGATGCTGTGTAATTGGTTTACAATAATATGATGCGTCCTGAAATTGAACAATTTAGCAATTCGGTGCCAAAATTACAAATAAGGGAACTACTTGGATAAGAACCTGAAACTGCCAAATTTATGTTATTTTTTTATGCTTTAACATTTAAATTGTACATGGGATCAAATTTTTAATTTTCAGCAAACCCGAAAAATTAACTGATGGCCGACGTGTTCGTGTTACCGTACAAGTTTTTCGGTAGAAAATATCGGATTGCCAAATGTACTGCTGATAAATGTGCTTTACGTCAGTTGAAGAATTTTTTTTATATTTTAATCTATGTTGTGTAGTTAGATCGAAAAATTCAAAAAAATATATACATTTCATTATGTTAAAGTATCAAAAAAAGTTTTCAAATAAACCATTCTTTTGTTTTAGTTTTGAAATAAATGCCCGTAGTTTCGTTTTATTTTTGCATAGATGCAGAGATAATTAAAAATTTACATTAAATTCTAGTTTTAAATTAAAAAGCAATCAAAAGGAACTAATGTTGTAGTTAGATGTTTAACTTTAGCCATTTGTAGTTTTGGCTTTACTTTCGACTTTTACGCGTTTTAAGCGATCTGTATATTACTTTTCATAAATTGAGCATACATTGTCATCATTTTGGGGACATCATGTTTAAAAACGGTGGAAATTTACAAATACATTTTTTATTTCATCCTTCTCTTATATATTAAAATTTGTTTAAGGATTGATGGGCTTTTGTGGAATATGTAGGTTGCGCTACCATTTCTGCTAATGGTTGGTCGTTCTCTCCTACTAAGATTTATTTGCTTTCGAGCTGTTGAAAATATAATTCACATATTTTATTAAATTAAAAACATAATTCCACTCTGACCATACCGCCAATTGCACCAACTTACATTTTTTCTATTCGTATTGATTTTGTTGCTTCTATTGTTTACTTTTATCAAAATTAAATCCTCCATTAACTTCATTCCAAGGTGTACAAGTCCGTCTACTTACAGGAATAAAAAAGAAGAAAATTAATGTTTTATGTATGAAGCTAACGGTATAGTACCCAATGTGATGGGAATATTACCAGACAAATTACGATGAGAAGCATTACACGAACTCTACATGCAAGTCATAATCAAAAACAATAATACAATACCACAATTCAACTTGCGAAAAGTTTCGTCACCAGCAACTGCACCAATGGTTAGCTTAGCTATAGTAATTTGTGATTACTTCCTTTCGGCCCTGGGTTGAGTAGTATTGTATGTATGGTCTTAAAACAAATTTTTACAAGCATCAGCAAAACCCTCCAAAATGTCACTCAAAACCTTAGAATTGGCTTTTGTCTCATCCAACTCCTATTTTAACTCAGCCAACTTTTTATGTTTGCGTTCCTTTTTCGATAAACTCAACAAACGTTGACGATGAGCCTCCAACATCTTTTGTTTCAATTCATTTTCTTTCTCTGCATCTACAACAACATTTTTTATCTTCAAAGCCCACAAACAAGTTATACATTCCAAGTTGAAATTGTTGTTTTTGGCGTTGATTAAATGATTAACGCGACGTACATATTGTGAAAAGAGTCATGTGAAGCTTTTTATCATTGGCAAACACAAAACGGAAACAATTCTTAATATCATATTTACTTTCATCATCCTTTCATCATCAACAGCAGCATGTTTACTTTTCGTTGTTTTTGCCTCTTTTCGATTGCAAAAATTTCGAATCTTCACCATCCAGCATGTCGGCTACATTATCCAGCATCTTCATATTGTTCATCATCGTTGTTTTGCTTCTTCCTTCTTGGCCGCCTTTTTTTGTGCCAGCAATAGTAATTTTTGCTTTCTTCCTTCGGCCCTGGCTTGAGTAGTCTTACGTAAAACAAATCACAAGCTATGTGTTTTAATATACACCTTTTATACATATTTTTATATCAAAACAGATAATACGATATTATTAATGTTTTTTAAATGTTTATCAATAGCAAATACTCACTATTTTTTCCATTATTGTTTTTATGCTTGTTACAAACATGTGTAGCTGTTCACTTTCACACATTATATTTTGTATATTTTATTTTTTAATCTCTTTCTCAAATTTGTTAGAGCAATTCTAAGAAAAAAAAGGTAAACAAAGCCATACGGTTCGTGTTTACTTTTTTGACAGCTGTCAAGTTGTCACGACTGTGTTAGGCTGTGCTGTTTATAATTAAAATTTAAAAAGCGCGAAATGTCTTTTCTTTAAATTTAAGTTAAGTTCTTTAAATTTAAGTTGTGCTATTTCTCAGAAACTGGCAGGATATACATACCACTTGCATTCCTTTTTTTTGTATTAATTGTGTAAATGAAATGATAGAAAGTTCTGAATTATTTTCCTGTATTTATCAGTTGCTGCTGTAAGCAGCGCGATATTAAATTATAAAGTGTGTGTGAATGTATAAAGTGATGCAAAAATATTATCAATATCCTTTTTTTGCGCAATATTATCTCTAGTACGCCTTCTCACCTACATATATTCTGGATGAAGGGTTTTGTTAGAATCTAAAAAAAAATTTATAAGTTTTGCTTGTTATCCCTGGACTCATTTTCAAAAAAATTGGTAGTTGTGAAACAAGACTCTAAAATGGAAAACATTGATGAATATTCTTTATTGGAATTGGTAAAAATGGTAAGTTATGATGAATAGTTTTTATTATCGTATAAAAATTAAAAAATTTAAAAAATATTTAAAAAAATTATAAAATTGATCATTTTGCTCAATCAATCTAATTCACAATGAATTATGGGTTCTTGCAGTTAATGCGAAATTCCTCTCATTCTTCAGACTCTGATGGACTTGAAATAAATTTGATTTTGTAGTAAGTGCATGCTGATTGCATTGCATTGCCTTTTTGCATTCGGTCTGGTCTGATCTACATAGACAGACTATACGAATCCTATACCATATACCATGCATTTCGAGAGAGGGTCTTGGATCGAACTTTGCTGAAGCAATAACTGAACATAGAAAATAAGCATAAACCAAATTTTAGTGCTATTGTTATTAATTTCTGGCATGCAGATATGAAAAAGTTCATATCTGGTATAATTATACCCTATACCACTATGTGGTTTGGGTATAATGACTTTGTGCTGCTGTTTGTAACAACCAAAAATATTTGACCTAGACCCATCTTTAATTATACCGATCGAATCAGAATCACTTTCTGAGTTGATTTAACAATGTCCGTCCGTCCGTTCGTCCGTCCGTCCGTCCGTCTGTGTGTCCATGTAAAGCTTGTAATCAAACTGCAGGTCGCAAATATGAATATATTTTGATCAAATTTGGTATATAAGCTTTTGTCGGCCATGGGATGAACGCTATTGTAATTGGTGAGAATCGGTCCATGTTCAGACCTAGCCCCCATACAAATTACCACTATGAAATCGACATAAATTGCCATAAGATCCAAATTGTCATATAAATCTTACTCAAATTTGGTTTGTATGCGTTCATTACATCCACTAATGAGTAGTCCAAAAATGATCCCTTTGACCCCATATAGAGCTGCTTCCCGATCTTCAGTTAAATCTATTAAAAAACAAAAATATTGCACTGATTCTTCTCAAATTTTGTTTGTACATATTTTTGCAAAATACAAGAGACTTTACCAAACATGATCAGGATCGGTCCATTTTTGGACCTAGTCCCTTTATAGATATAGCATCCGATATGAACTTTTTCATATCTGCAGCCAAAAAAATTAATAAAAATCCCACTCAAATTTGGTTTTTGCTTATTTTCAATGTCCAGCTAGTTGGGCCTAAGAGATAGGGTTTCTAAACGCATGGTATAGGGTATCGTATAGTCGGTCTAGACCGACTATAATTTTCTTACTTGTTTTTATATGGAGACTATGTCAAAAAATGGACCGATCACTTATTTAAAAAAAAAACATGTACATACATATAAAAAAAATCTATGCAATATTTAATTTTTTGATCAATTAAGTGAATATCGGTAATTAGATTTATATGGGGATTTATATGGTTCTTCAGTGTTTATTTTTGGACTGCTGATTCTGAATATAATAGACATACATATGCAAATTTTTATCGATATTCAGTGAGTGACAATACAATGGAAACTATTAACAAAATATATTTTTGAAGAATTGAACGGCTAAATTGGATCATAAAATTAAAAACTCTTTTATTAATTTAAAAACTTGTATGTTTTCTTTATTTAAAAAAGGAAAAATTTAACATAAAATGTGTAGCTTAACTTCAGAAAAAAAATCAATGTGAGTCCGATCACAGGGGAGATGTGTAAACATCTACACCTTTTCCAATTGTATTTCAGAAAGTATCAAATGTGTTTTTGAAAAAAACACGTTTATATCGTTACCTAAAATTCAAAGTTCAAAATTGACTTTTTGTATTGTAGTTGCGGCTTTTTACTTAACTACTATTTTACCATAAATTTGTTTTCATAAATAAAAATCCATCATTATTTTTCAGCTTGACTCTAAAATTTGGGTATTAAGTTTAAAGTAGTTTTTGTTTTATGATGTTTTTTACTTCTCCTGTAAAAAAAAATAAAAATATTAATTACGGCCTTTTGCATTTTAGGTGACGATATGTAGTTTTCAAGAAATATTACAAACCCAGTGTAATACTTAAAAAAATATGTTTTTATATAGCGTTCTGACTATTTTTCAAAGACTCAATTCATATTTTCTGAAATTCAATTCATATTTTCTTAAGTAAATTTAGTAATTTCTGAAATACATTTCATGTTTTCTGAAATACATTTGATATTTTCTGAAATAAATTTGATAATTTCAGAAATACATTTTATGTTTTCTGAAATATATTTGATCTTTTCTGAAATACATTTAAAATTTTCTGAAATACATATGCAGCCCAATTCTCAACAATTCCCTCTAATTTTTTTTCCATATTCCCTGTTCCCCTATTCTTAATAAAATCTCCCCGGGAATTTTTTCTCTTTTCCCTTTACCCTTATTCTAAAAGAACTTCGAAAATGGGAAACTTTTCCCCGGGAAAAAAAGTAGCTATTCTGATTGTCAATAAAAGGGAGAATCATTTGGCAATAATTCCGCCAGAAAATTGCGAGGAAGTGCTGCGAAAAATGTAAGTATTTAACATTTTTATGAAAAAAAGTAATATATATCATTTAAAATTTTGTATAATAATATTATTATGGCATTACTGTTACTTTCAGTCAAAAGCAACAAACAAAAAACAAATTCATGTTCTTTTAAACACAATGCAAGCCAACCCTGATGTTGCATGCTTTGATCCGTCTTGTCCTGCTGCTGCTCTTCTGCTTCAGGTATCATCAGAAACGCTACTCTGAACATTTTTTGTATTTATTTTTAATTTATTAAAGATTTATAAAAAGTTTTACTTTTAATTTCCACAAAAACTTTTAAATTTGTAAACAAAAAAAAACAACTGAAGCAAAACAGCTGTCTTCGAATAATCGAAATTCTCTCTTCCATATTCTTCTTCTCCCCGCCTGTTTAGAATAGGAGGATTTATTCTCGGGAAAAATGAATTCCCCGGGAACTAATTTACCTGGGAAAATTTAGAATTGGGCTGTTGATATTTTCTGGAATACAGGTAATATTTTCTGAAATTCAATTGATATTTTCTGAAATACAAATAATACTTTCTGAAAATAAATTGATTC
Source organism: Cordilura impudica (assembly GCA_963682025.1). Taxonomy (NCBI): domain Eukaryota; kingdom Metazoa; phylum Arthropoda; class Insecta; order Diptera; family Scathophagidae; genus Cordilura; species Cordilura impudica. The sequence goes on from OY821521.1 coordinate 173,592,817, forward strand.
TTTCTGAAATACAATTGATTGTTACTGAAAATCAATTGATGTTTTCTGAAATTCAATTGATACTTTCTGAAAATCAATTGATGTTTTCTGGAATACAATTGATACTCTCTGAAACACAATTGATGTTTTCTGAAATACAATTGGAAAAGGTGTAGTAATTAAAAAAACACCTAAATTTATTTTTGACTTCTTCAAAGTTTTCCTAGTATTTAGCTTTTAAAACTCACAGCACACCTATCGGTTCTGCTTACTAAAAAACTTCTGTCAATAGCAAATATATACTTGAATATTTAAAAAAAAAACAACTCTATAAGTTTGTGAACATGTTAAACTCACAGCACACCTAGCGGTCAATAGCTTGAATATTTAAAATTAACGAAAAAGATTTGTGATTTTGCTCAACAGATAGCGAACTCGGCGGGTCTGTTTACTAAATACACCAATGCACTTACATATACTTCACACCGATTTTCCCTTACGCTGTTTTTGTGATTGTATTGTGAAATTGGATTTTACCCCCCCTGAGCGCATAGATGTTTACACATCAAAAATGTTCAAACTTTACTTTTCTGTGTAGAAATCATAAGTTTCGGTAGTTTTTTGCTCATTTTTCGTAACTTTTGCTTTGTAACTTTTTTAAAATTTCTATTAAAGTTTAAAAAAAAAAATGATTGCATCTACTCTTACCGTTCCAAAGTTATACCCTTTATAAGCTTTGTACCCGTTTTGTGAAATTAAAAATATTCAGTGTTTTCCAGTTATGCATCGGATTTGTTTTAATGTTCGAAATATGAGATTTTTAACGTTTAGTTATTTTTTTTTTTTAATATTAAATATGGAGAGTCAACATGGTTTATGCTGCAATTTGTTGAAAACGCCCCCAAAACTCCAGGCAGCTTACTTCTCATACCCATTTTTTTTTGTTGCTTTTTTTGCTTTGCAATTACGATGTAGCTCTATGCCCTGCAATAAATTCTGAAAGTCTTTTTCGGAAGCTGTAAGTATTTGTCGAGGTCACGCCGCGTTCTGCGACATCATTTACCACCTGCAATTGCTGAACTTTGTTCTTTGCGCCATTAAATGATTTGTTTGTATGCCATTTTTCCGTACCTGTTTTGTAAAAAATCAACAGAAATGTTGTAGGCTTCAAAAAAGGCTAGGCTGGCTTCGGATATTAAATCTTGAATTTGTTTGTTTTTAAGCATGTTTAGGATAGTTTTACTAAATCTTTGGTGCGTTGTTGGTGCGTGTAGATTTTGAACTATTAAATGCAAAGTTTTGGTGGCGATACGTTCATCGAAAAACGCTAAGGCAGCCAACATCCTGGATAGATACCACTGATGCCCCAGAAAATGGCTCCAGGAGGTTTTATTGTCGGATGAGGCTCAAATCTGTCACCCAAAATTATAAGGCCCAGTTGAAGCACTTTTTCGTAATCTTCTCCTGGTTGCATTTCCTCAAGCTGCGCTTTTATAAAATTTTTTAAATCTTCGCGTATATATTTCGGGATAATTTCAACAATTTTGTGGTTGATGCAGTCGGAAAAATTGACATTGTCAATGGACTCACAACTTTGCTGAAGAGTGGCAAAAACTTTAATTTGTAGTGTTCTTCAATATCAAGTGCCTTAAATGGTGATCCTGCAACAAGCTCCAACATATGATGATGGCATGCTAAAAATATGAAGTCATTGTTTAGTTTTTGGCCCAATTCTACATCCTGTATTGGAAATTGTTCTGTCTGCACACATAAATTTAATATTCTCAGTTAAGTTCCAGGTTTTTAGCATTGCCTCGGCTTGATCTTCTCTCAAGTTCTTTTTGGACTTATTTTGTTGCTGGCTCATATTCTGATTCATTATCATCATCATCGCTATTAACGCTGCAGCTATCCATGTTTGCAACACATTCAATTTTATCTTGTGGACCTGGTTTGAATTTGGAGTTTTTTTTCAGAAGGTTGAACTATTTTGCCGAATACGCTCCTCAAGTCGTGCATTAAGTTTTCTTGTTTTTCAATTTGTCGTTTAGTTTTCAAAGATTTAGCCGAGCCCAGCCCATTTCGAGAGCAAATTCGAGGAAACTTAATTTTTCATTTAATAAATAATTTTATAAGAGCCTAAAGGTATGCTAATCAATTTTAGCCAATTCACAATTTAATACTTTTAAAATAAAATTCATTAAATTTCGTTACATGTACCTCTAAAGTGAGTCAACTCAAAATTTACAAATTTTCAGTAGAGGCAAAAAAAAAAGTTTTTTTTTAATATTTACTATAAAATTTAAAAACAGTTGTTTCGTTGTAAAGAATTGCGAATAATAAGTATACAACAGTAGTTGTTTTTGCGATTTTTTCAGTGGTCATCAAAAATAACAAGTTTTTTGGGTGGAACTCAAAATATGTCTTTTTAGTGGATTCTAAAGAAGCTACTCTTATAACACAAAGAGGATTGCAACTGTATTTTTTTTTGCGAAAGACTAGAAGAATCGATGTAAGATTTTTACAGTGGATAGATATGACCACTGCGTATCGTTTTCTTGCAAAAAGTGAAAATTGAAAAATTTTGATTTGACTCACTTTAGAGGTACAGGTGCGATATATAAATGGGTTTGTTAATAAATGGTTTTAAAGGATCCTAAAGGTATGCTAATCAATTTTAGCCAATTCAAATTCAACACAGGGATTTTTATATTTATAATAAACACACACACAGTATGAGTTTTATGTATGTGTTAGTAGCAACTTTAAATGAGCATTACTTCAAAAAAATGTTCCAGACGGTGGAAATCTGTGAATGTGTTGGATAGCTAAAAATAAATACCTTTCAGATAGGGTACTTTTGGTCAAAATCGGTTATTAACTACAATTTTTATATCGGTCACAAGAAATCGCCTTGCCTATTAATATTAAAGATGTAAACGCTAACCACTTCGAGAGCAATTTTATTACATCGCGTGCAATGTGTTGAACCTTTCTATTTGTCTCCCAAAAATCCTTTTTTGGCGCTTTTTGATATAGTGTATTTTTGGACCTAATGTAGTTTGAAAAATCGTTGCAGTATTTGAAAGTTTAAACATTTTTCTTTATATTTTACTTTCGGCTAATCAGTCTCTTTTATGCGTTATGCGAAATAAAACAAAGTTTTAGTTTCCATACTTCTCCCAACGTTTCACTGGTTATTTCCAGCATCTTCAGGGGTATATATTTAATTTAATTTTTTAACCACTGAAATGATATACATATATAAATAACATTATTTCCCGCTTTTTCTCTCGCTTTTTCCTTTAAAATATTGACTTAGTAACAAGTAATAAGTAAAACTCAAAAATGTCCGGAAAACCCGTTTTTGGGTAAACTTAGACTCTAGCGATCTCTAAACCTCTCCCGAAAAAAATCTCAAAAATACTTCACACTATAAGCTTTCAGGGGGGTACCCATGAAAATCGAAAAAAAATTTTGTGAATAATTACATTTTTTATCAAATCTCTAAATAAATTAATTGTAAAATTTCCGTTAATTATAAGTAAAACATTTATTAATGTCTCTAATTAAATAAGATACACGTATCGAATGGAAAATATTGAACTTAAATTATCAATAAAACTTCACAAATCCATGTGGCTTATTGACGTCATTTTGAAATATTTAGCAATCATTCATAAAAATGATGATGATGGTCCCTCATAAAACAGTCAATATTACGATTGTTTTGATTTAAGTTTTAAATATAATTTTGGCTTTTATTTATTTGGACGCGAAGCGACGTGTCACGACGTCTTCTTTTGTTTGAATGTGAAGTAATGGCAATCGAATGATTATAATTATAATCATATCTATACTTATCTATTGTTTGGCTTTTTTTTTCTATGCTGTGGTTAGAGATGCTTTGTACTCGTATTGGTAAGAGACTTCGGCAAGCTAACGTAGAGAGCATATGACATTGTTATAAAAATAATTTAATTGTAATATTAACACCTTCATATTGAATTGGGGAATGAAAGAGATTTCTTTTGTTGCATGCATACGTATGAAATAATACGTTTTTGTATACATTTTATTTGTTAAGAAGATTAACTATTTAGCTGGATATATACAGTAGTTATCCAAAATATTAGGATCACAAAAATTTTTAGTGCTATTTAAAAGATTAAGAAAATTTTAATCATATTCGTCTCTGTTCCAGAACTCACTATCGCTTATAAAAACTCGTAAATGGAAATTTAAGAATATTTTCTGTACTTTGATTCAATAAGGATATTTTTATACCCTATGCTACTATGTGGTCAGAGTATTTTGATTTTGATGTTTGTAACTACACAAAATATTTGACGTAAACCCACTTTCTGAGCCGATTTAGAAATGTCCGTCTGTATGTCTGTCCGTCCGTTTGTGTGTCCTTTTAAGTCTGGTCGGTAGATCCAGATTATCATATATACAGTGGTTAACAATACATTGAAAATTCTAAATTTGCAATGTTGTTCTTTTTAATAATTTCGCATTAAGTCGTAAAATTGTTTTTTTTTTTGCGAAATTATTCTTTGATGTTTTCTCTATCGAAAAATAACAAATTTGTTAAAAAAAAAGCAATTGAAAAAAAATAGATAAACGAAAAAAAAATAACAGTTTTTTAAATACAATTGGATTTTTTAAAGTTTTCATCTTATAATTCATTATTATAAAATAATGACAAGAATACAGCAAATCAAATTTGTGAGCAATATTCTATAACTTCAAAAATTATCAAGATATATCGTGATAGAGGTACGATGACAACTCAATATTTAAGCGGCAGGCCCCGTAAAACACGTCAAACACGGGATGATTTAATTGCAAGAGAGTTAAAACCAGGGTTCGCCAAAATGCGTGAAATATGCGTGAACACGTATTGAAAATCTATTCCACCCCTCAGAATTACCCTCATGCATGAATTTTCACGCTCGGCACATTAGGATTAAATTTTTAAAATCAACTCCAACTCCGATTAATCGCCGATACATCGATAATCTCAGTGTCCCACTGCGCATGCGTGACTTTTACCCAAAGCCGTCTAGTAGTACGCATGCGCTATTCTCATCTCTAGAGCCACCAAGACTGGTTCTCTGTGTGCTCTTTTATTCAAAGATTAGAGAAAATGGGCAAAGAGTCTGGAAAATATTTAACAGCATTTTTGGATGAGATGAAAGAAAAAAAATAGTTACTACAGGGACATAAAAATTTCTTCCAATAAACTATCACAAAATAGTTTCCAGAAAGGAAAAGACGTTTTTTTATGCACACTGGTAATTATCCTTCATAAACGGTTTGACGATGACACCATTGAAACATTTTTAAATTTCGACTTGGTGTTAAACCCGTCTGCTCCTCCATCAAATAAATCTGTTGATGAAGCCATGGATAGTTTGATTAAAATATATTGCAATAAAGAACTATACCCTATATATTGTAGCATTATTCCTAAACAGGATAAGTTGCAGGATGAATGGTAAGAAGTGAAATTTATGTTAGAAAAATACAAGGCCAAAATGGGCATTCAAAAATTTTGCAACTTGTTTTGCATGTCAAATGGGCTGGGATATGCTGAGAATGAGTGCATGTATGCAGAGTACATGAAATAGTTACTGATTGCCTTAACTTTACCAGTCTCTACTGCAGCTTACGAAAGAGGATTTTCATGCCAAAACCGCATAAAGAGTGTTAAGCGAGCCAGACTTGGTGATAAACATGTGTAATTCTTTTCAAAGACTTCTAGCGAAGACCCCGATTTTTATTTGAGTAAAAGAATGACGTTGTTCAATGTGACATTTTACTGCTGTAAAAAAGTGGAAACAAAATGTAAATGTATCACAGTTTTATTGATGCATAGCACTGTTAAATATCACTTTGTCATGTTTAAACATAAACAGTAGAAAATAATTTAGTCAAAAAATTTATTTTGCTGTAGTTTTAAAAAATACCCTTTAGTTTATGAAAACACCCCTTCAAATTTTAGGGAGGAGTGAAAATACCCTTTAAAAATTCTAAACTGGCGAACACTGGTTAAAACAATGTCCAAAAATGCTACTTAATTAATCTATAATATTAAAAGGCAAGGCGATTTCTTGTGACCGATATAAAAATTGTAGTTAATAACCGATTGTGATCAAACATACCCCATTTGAAAGGTATTACTTTTTAGCTGTCCACCAGACTTACACATTTGCACCGCCTGGAACATTTTTTTGAGTAATGCTCATTTAAAGTTGCTACTAGCACATACATAATAGACATACTGTGTGTGTTTATTATAAATATATAAAGCCCTGTGCTGAATTATGAATTCGCTACAACTGATTTGCACACCTTTATTAACAAACCCATTTATATATCTTCTATGTGTTTTATGATAATAATAAATTTTATTTAAAAAGTGTTAAATTGTGAATTGGCTAAAATTGATTAGCATACCTTTACGCTCTTATAAAATTATTAAACGAAAAAAAAATTTTTTTTGCACTCGAATTTCGAGGGCTGGGTTCTGGTAGTAATCATTAATAATCTAAAATGAAAAATATGTGCTCGAACTGTTTCGCGACGAGGAATTGCTTGTTATCGTCCTGTGAAAAATCGTCTAGTTCTCATAAATTTTGCTAAAAAAAAACACATGAACTAGTCAAGATGGAATTAGCATGCTGATCTCTTTTCAGATGCGTCCAAATTTAATTAAAGAAACCATTATGGAAGAACGTTTGTACGCTGATCAAAAGAAAAAAAAAAAAACTAGGCCCAAAATATACAAAAAAACTGTTAAGTTTGGCGTTATCGTTATTATCGTTATCGTTTTCGAAATTTTACGATCGAAATCATTTTTTTATTTCCCAAAATAAAATGTTAAGAATAATTTTTCTTACTCACAGTTGAAGAATTATGGCCCCTGGTTAAGAAGAAAAGCGAATCGTTGTCGAGCGTTTGTCCGTCTTCTTCAAATATTAAACCAAAATATGGAATTTTGATTAATTTTACTCGATATCGAATGCGGTGATTTGGCCCCTGAATGTTCTAGAAGTCGCAACAATGATCCAAAACAAAACCTCCAAAGTTGTAACCGAATGGCTACAATCTAATGCAGTTAGTGTTTTGGAATGGCCAGCTCAATCACCAGCTCGCAATTTCTTATTTTATTTTCATATCTTATATTGCAATATTGCTCTTTGGAAAAGTTGTTTTCCAAAATAAAAGCTAGTCCCTCATCAGCAGCAATTAGTTTTAAATCTAAATCTAATTGGTTATGAGCAGCCGCAGATGCAGCAACTCATCTTTCTGTTCTCTCAGATTTTTTGCAAAAAGTTAATTGTGATTCACGTTTTCTTATCGAAGAATTGCCTTTAAGCCAAACAGCAAACTAGTAGCACTTTTACTACATTTCATGTTCAAATTTGAACATAATATTCGTGACAGCTCCTCAAAATATTGTTTAATTTGAATTTGGTACGCAGTAGTCCCCTGGAAAAATGGGTTTTTTTTTTATAAAGTTTGAAAATATCCGCAGCTGAAATATATTAAATTCGGAAGATAATTAATTAATCTAGAGAATTGTTATGGTGTTTGTCTATCATGTGCTATCATTTTTTTTGTAAGTCTAAATAAAATTCTAATTCAAAATTCCATTAGTTCATCTTAACGTCACTTACATTTTTTCAATTTAATCGACGAGTTTACCAACATTTCACTTATATTAATAAAGTACTCACCCTCGACATTATTTTCCATTTTTAATTAAAGTTAAAATATGTTGTGATTAAAAAAAAAAAATATTTCTAATAAAAAAAAAACGAAACCATATATTCCTTCCGATCTTTATCATATTAACGATTACTAGCAGATTCCAGCGCTCGAAATTCGAGTGCAATTTCTAGGCAACTTTCAACTTAGCCAATTCACAAACCAACACTTTTTTGGTTTATTATTATTGTGAATGAAGATGACAAACTCATTAACAAACACATTAACAAATTTAATATACACACACAGAGCATATGTATAATTTTATATATGTGTTAGTAGCAACTTTAAATGCAAATTACTCAAAACAAAGGAAAAAAAATTAAAAATCTGTAAATCTGGGGAACAGCTAAAAAGAAATACCTTTCAAATAATATATGTACGTTTGGTCAAAAGCGGGATAAAACGGTAGAACAAAAAATCAATAACAAAAAATCGCCTACCCTATTAATATTATAGATAGATAAGCTAAATATATATTAAAAAAAATATGCGAGCTTCTACTGTTCTTAATATTATGGCCAATGTCTGTATAGAAGATAGTTAATGTTATTTTGATAGTTTTTTTTTTTTTTTATTATTTTCAGTACAAAAACTGAAATAAACCTGGCTTCAAACACAACTACTCACATGGCTATTGTTTATATATGAAAGTAATTAATATAAATTAAAGTTTAATTGTTATTCAAAACTGAGAATCTTAATATTTAGAAACTATCAACAACATCCGGGTAAATGTGCCAATTATATAATAATTTATGTGTGTTGGAATTTGATAATGTTTGATAGAAATTTCTGAATTACAAATCATAAGTAGTATATAAATACATAATTGCGTGAGAAAAATAATATGTAAAGAAAAGTTAAAAACGCAATTGTTTAAGAAAATAGATTTCCACTGAAGTGTAACCAATGCAATGGTGCATTAAACTTTTATTTATGATTGATAAACTTCTAAAGAGTAATTATGTACCCCGCATGACTCTCTGACATATAAATTAGTTTCTAGATGAAGCAATGTCCGTCCGTCTGTCTATCAGTCTATCTAATAATTTTCGCCTGATATGAGATGAATAATGTTATAGAAAAATATGGTTGGAATTGGTCGCCCCAACAAATGTTCCCTCTGAAATTAACTTAAACCTGCTGTTAGGTTCAGCCCGTTTGGTTCAATTATTGGCTCGTTTCGTTTGTACGTTTTGAACGGTGAGATATAATGACTTAATTTTTCAACTCACGTGCTCTTTTTACAAATTAAAAATAAAACAAGTAAGAGTGGGCCGAATCTTTCACACCCTCCACCTGCATCTTAAACTCAATATTACAACCAATATTGGGTACGGCTACCACTTTAGAACCGTTGTCAGTAATGAAATTTAAATTTGGAATACCAATTAAAAATAAAGTTAATTGCTTTTCTTGTTGGCCAGTTTCTATTATAATTCCTTGTTATAAAAAACAATGAAGAATTCGTTACTATTTGAAAAATGGCATTATTTTTCTTTTACTAGAGTGGAAAACCCCTACTGAAATTCATTATATAACGCAGCCAGCGTTATAACATCCAAAGTTTGATCGCTATAAGAAAGTTTTGAGATAATTCATGATAATTCAAAACAAAAAAAAAATCAACTGATTCTTGGCTAAAAATTTCCAGATATTAATATAGAAAAAAACAAATTTTAATATATTTTTTATATTTTTTAATTTTTGATTTTTAATTTTTTTTTAATTTTTTATTTTAAATTTTAAATTTTAAATTTATAATTTTTAATTTTTAAGTTTTAATTTTTAATTTTCAATTTTTAATTTTAAAATTTAAATTTAAAATTTTTAATTTTAACTTTTAAATTTAAAATTTTAAATTTTAAATTTAAAATTTTTAATTTTTATTTTTTAATTTCTAGTTCTTTATTTTTAAATTTCAATTTTTAATTTAAAATTAAAATTTTTATTCTTAAATTTTTAAATTTGCAATTTTCATTTTTAATTTTTAAATTTTCATTTTTAATTTTTTATTTTTTATTTTCCATTTTTAATTTTTCATTTCCCATTTTTCAGTTTTCATTATTAATTTTTCAATTTTCATTTTTCATTTAAAATTTTTAATTTTTCATTTTCCATTTTCCATTGTTCAATTTTCATTCTTCTTTTTCCATTTTTTTTTTCATTTTCCATTTTTCATTTTTCAATTTTCATTTTCCATTTTAATTTTTAAATTTTCATTTTTCATTTTCCATTTTTCATTTTTAAATTCTCAATTTTCATTTTTAAATTTTAAATTTTTAATTTATAATTTTTAAGTTTTAATTTTTAATTTTTAATTTTCAATTTTCAATTTTCAATTTTTAATTTTAAAATTTAAATTTTAAATTTTAAATTTTTATTTTTTAATTTCTAGTTCTTAATTTTTAAATTTCAATTTTTAATTTAAAATTTAAAATGTTTAATCTTAAATTTTTAAATTTGCAATTTTCATTTTTAATTTTTAAATTTTCATTTTTAATTTTTTATTTTTTATTTTTCATTTTTAATTTTTCATTTTCCATTTTTAATTTTTCATTTCCCATTTTTCAGTTTTCATTATTAATTTTTCAATTTTCATTTTTCATTTAAAATTTTTAATTTTTCATTTTCCATTGTTCAATTTTCATTCTTCATTTTCCATTTTTCATTTTTCTTTTTTCATTTTCCATTTTTCAATTTTCATTTTCCATTTTAAATTTTCATTTTTCATTTTCTATTTTTCATTTTTAAATTCTCAATTTTCATTTTCCATTTTCCATGTTTCATTTTTCATTTTTCGTTTTTAAATTTTAGTTTTTCATTTTTAATTTTTCAATTTTTAATTTTTCAATTTTCATTTTTCATTTTCAATTTTTAAATGTTAAATTCTCATTTTTCATTTTTAATTTTTCATTTTCCATTTTTCAATTTTCATTTTTCATTTTGAATTTTTCAATTTTCACTTTCAATTTTTAAATTTTCAATTTTAATTTTTCATTTTTGATTTTTCAATTTTAATTTTTCATTTTCAATTTTTAAATTTAAAATTTTCAATTTTCATTTTTCATTTTCAATTTTTCATTTTTAATTTTCCATTTTTCATTTTTCATTAATTTTTATTTTTCAATTTTCAATTTTTAATTTTCCATTTTTCAATTTTCATTTTCCATTTTAATTTTTAAATTTTCATTTTTCATTTTCCATTTTTCATTTTTAGTTTTTCATTTTTAATTTTTAGTTTTTATTTTTTATTTTTTATTTTTCAATTTTTAATTTTTAATTTTTAATTTTTAATTTTTCAATTTTCATTTTTCATTTTAAATTTTTAAATGTTAAATTTTCATTTTTCATTTTCAATTTTCAATTTTTAAATGTTAAATTTTCATTTTTCGTTTTTAATTTTCCATTTTTCAATTTTCATTTTTCATTTTCAATTTTTCAATTTTCACTTTGAATTTTTAAATTTTCATTTTTAATTTTTAATTTTTCAATTTTAATTTTTCATTTTCAATTTTTAAATTCTAAATTTTCATTTTTCATTTTTAATTTTTAATTTTCCATTTTCCATTGTTCAATTTTCATTCTTCATTTTCCATTTTTCATTTTTCTTTTTTTCATTTTCCATTTTTCATTTTTCAATTTTCATTTTCCATTTTAATTTTTAAATTTTCATTTTTCATTTTCCATTTTTCATTTTTAAATTCTCAATTTTCATTTTTCATTTTTAAATTTTAAATTTTTAATTTATAATTTTTAAGTTTTAATTTTTAATTTTCAATTTTTAATTTTAAAATTTAAATTTAAAATTTTAAATTTTAAATTTTAAATTTTAAATTTTAAATTTTAAATTTTAAATTTTAAATTTTTAATTTTTATTTTTTAATTTCTAGTTCTTAATTTTTAAATTTAAATTTTTATTTTAAAATTTAAAATGTTTAATCTTAAATTTTTAAATTAGCAATTTTCATTTTTAATTTTTAAATTTTCATTTTTAATTTTTTATTTTTCATTTTTAATTTTTCATTTTCCATTTTTCAGTTTTCATTTCCCATTTTTCAGTTTTCATTATTAATTTTTCAATTTTCATTTTTCATTTTTCATTTAAAATTTTTAATTTTCCATTTTCCATTGTTCAATTTTCATTCTTCATTTTCCATTTTTCTTTTTCCATTTTTCAATTTTCATTTTCCATTTTAATTTTTAAATTTTCATTTTTCATTTTCTATTTTTCATTTTTAAATTCTCAATTTTCATTTTCCATTTTCCATGTTTCATTTTTCATTTTTCGTTTTTAAATTTTAGTTTTTCATTTTTAATTTTTCAATTTTTAATTTTTCAATTTTCATTTTCAATTTTTAAATGTTAAATTCTCATTTTTCATTTTCCATTTTTCAATTTTCATTTTTCATTTTCAATTTTTCAATTTTCACTTTCAATTTTTAAATATTCAATTTTCATTATTCATTTTTGATTTTTCAATTTTCATTTTTCATTTTCAATTTTTAAATTTAAAATTTTCAATTTTCATTTTTCATTTTTCATTTTCCATTTTTCATTTTTAATTTTCCATTTTCCATTTTTCATTTTTCATTAATTTTTATTTTTCAATTTTCAATTTTTAATTTTCCATTTTTCAATTTTCATTTTCCATTTTAATTTTTAAATTTTCATTTTTCATTTTCCATTTTTCATTTTTCATTTTTAGTTTTTCATTTTTAATTTTTAGTTTTTAGTTTTTATTTTTTATTTTTCAATTTTTAATTTTTAATTTTTCATTTTTCATTTTAAATTTTTAAATGTTAAATTTTCATTTTTCATTTTCAATTTTTAAATGTTAAGTTTTCATTTTTCATTTTCAATTTTTAAATGTTAAATTTTCATTTTTCGTTTTTAATTTTCCATTTTTCAATTTTCATTTTTCATTTTCAATTTTTCAATTTTCACTTTGAATTTTTAAATTTTCATTTTTAATTTTTAATTTTTCAATTTTAATTTTTCATTTTCAATTTTTAAATTTTAAATTTTCAATTTTCATTTTTAATTTTTAATTTTTCATTTTTCATTTTCCATTTTCCATTGTTCAATTTTCATTCTTCATTTTCCATTTTTCATTTTTCTTTTTTTCATTTTCCATTTTTAATTTTTCAATTTTCATTTTCCATTTTAATTTTTAAATTTTCATTTTTCATTTTCCATTTTTCATTTTTAAATTCTCAATTTTCATTTTTAAATTTTAAATTTTTATTTTATAATTTTTAAGTTTTAATTTTTAATTTTCAATTTTTAATTTTAAAATTTAAATTTTAAATTTTAAATTTTAAATTTTAAATTTTAAATTTTTAATTTTTATTTTTTAATTTCTAGTTCTTAATTTTTAAATTTCAATTTTTAATTTAAAATTTAAAATGTTTAATCTTAAATTTTTAAATTTGCAATTTTCATTTTTAATTTTTAAATTTTCATTTTTAATTTTTTATTTTTAATTTTTAATTTTTCATTTTCCATTTTTAATTTTTCATTTCCCATTTTTCAGTTTTCATTATTAATTTTTCAATTTTCATTTTTCATTTTTCATTTAAAATTTTTAATTTTTCATTTTCCATTGTTCAATTTTCATTCTTCATTTTCCATTTTTCATTTTTCTTTTTCCATTTTTCATTTTAATTTTTAAATTTTCATTTTTCATTTTCTATTTTTCATTTTTAAATTCTCAATTTTCATTTTCCATTTTCCATGTTTCATTTTTCATTTTTCGTTTTTAAATTTTAGTTTTTCATTTTTAATTTTTCAATTTTTAATTTTTCAATTTTCATTTTTCATTTTCAATTTTTAAATGTTAAATTCTCATTTTTCATTTTTAATTTTTCATTTTCCATTTTTCAATTTTCATTTTTCATTTTCAATTTTTCAATTTTCACTTTCAATTTTTAAATTTTCATTTTTTATTTTTGCTTTTTCAATTTTAATTTTTCATTTTCAATTTTTAAATTTAAAATTTTCAATTTTCATTTTTCATTTTTCATTTTCCATTTTCCATTTTTCATTTTTAATTTTCCATTTTTCATTTTTCATTAATTTTTATTTTTCAATTTTCAATTTTTAATTTTCCATTTTTCAATTTTCATTTTCCATTTTAATTTTTAAATTTTCATTTTTAATTTTTAGTTTTTCATTTTTAATTTTTAGTTTTTATTTTTTATTTTTTATTTTTCAATTTTTAATTTTTAATTTTTCAATTTTCATTTTTCATTTTAATTTTTTAAATGTTAAATTTTCATTTTTCATTTTCAATTTTTAAATGTTAAATTTTATTTTTCATTTTCAATTTTTAAATGTTAAATTTTCATTTTTCGTTTTTAATTTTTCATTTTTCAATTTTCATTTTTCATTTTCAATTTTTCAATTTTCACTTTGAATTTTTAAATTTTCATTTTTCATTTTTAATTTTTCAATTTTAATTTTTCATTTTCAATTTTTAAATTTTAAATTTTCAATTTTCATTTTTAATTTTTAATTTTTCATTTTCCATTTTCCATTGTTCAAATTTCATTCTTCATTTTCCATTTTTCATTTTTCTTTTTTTCATTTTTAATTTTTAAATTTTCATTTTTCATTTTTAAATTCTCAATTTTCATTTTTAAATTTTAAATTTTAAATTTTTAATTTATAATTTTTAAATTTTAATTTTTAATTTTCAATTTTTAATTTTAAAATTTAAATTTTAAATTTTAAATTTTAAATTTTAAATTTTAAATTTTAAATTTTAAATTTTAAATTTTAAATTTTAAATTTTAAATTTTAAATTTTAAATTTTAAATTTTTAATTTTTATTTTTTAATTTCTGGTTCTTAATTTTTAAATTTCAATTTTTAATTTAAAATTTAAAATGTTTAATCTTAAATTTTTAAATTTGCAATTTTCATTTTTAATTTTTAAATTTTCATTTTTTATTTTTTATTATTAATTTTTCATTTTCCATTTTTAATTTTTCATTTCCCATTTTTCAATTTTCATTTTTCATTTTTCATTTTTCATTTAAAATTTTTAATTTTTCATTTTCCATTTTCCATTGTTCAATTTTCATTCTTCATTTTCCATTTTTCATTTTTCTTTTTCCATTTTTCAATTTTCATTTTCCATTTTAATTTTTAAATTTTCATTTTTCATTTTCTATTTTTCATTTTTAAATTCTCAATTTTCATTTTCCATTTTCCATGTTTCATTTTTCATTTTTCGTTTTTAACTTTTAGTTTTTCATTTTTAATTTTTCAATTTTTAATTTTTCAATTTTCATTTTTCATTTTCAATTTTTAAATGTTAAATTCTCATTTTTCATTTTTAATTTTTCATTTTCCATTTTTCAATTTTCATTTTTCATTTTCAATTTTCATTTTTCATTTTTAATTTTTCAATTTTAATTTTTCATTTTCAATTTTTAAATTTAAAATTTTCAATTTTCATTTTTAATTTTTCTTTTTTCATTTTCAATTTTCATTTTCCATTTTTTATTTTTAATTTTTAATTTTCCATTTTCCATTTTTCAATTTTCATTATTAATTTTTATTTTTAAATTTTTAATTTTTAATTTTCCATTTTTCATTTTTCTTTTTTAAATTTTCATTTTTCATTTTAAGTTTTAATTTTTTATTTTCCATTTTCCATTTTTAATTTTTCATTTTTCGATTTTCATTTTTCGTTTTTCATTTTTAGTTTTTCATTTTTCATTTTTCATTTTCAATTTTTAATTTTTAATATTTAACTTTTATTTTTATTAATTTTTAATTTTTAATATTTAGTTTTTAATTTAACGATGAGAGAATAGTGGTAATACTTGCTTAGGCAAATGGACACGTTGCAGTATTCATATACACACAACTGCAATGACTTCAACAATAAGAATTACAACATCTACACCATATCTAAAGAAAAACAACAAACATACTGAAAAATTTTATTTTTTCAAGAGTGTTTTCAAAGTTTCATTCATAGCGCGTGATCCCTTTGACCGACTTTGGGATGTTAATAAACGATTTTATACAAAAATGAACGGTCTATCTTGGATATTGACGGCGTGCTCGTGATTTCCACAGACAGACGGACAGACGGTCATCGGTAAATCAACTTCCCTTGTTATAATAATCAAGAAAATATATGGGTTTAGGGTCTCCGGAATTTATTTCAATGCGTTACAAACGGAATGACAAACCTATATGTACCCTCTGCCACTGAGGTGTGGAGGGTATAAAAATACAAATCTTGGGTTAAGGAACCATTTGGTCCATAGTATATTTTCTTTGTTTACATTTATTTAAAAAAAATTAGTATTTATTAGTTTCTTAGATAATAATTGTCATTGTATGATGAGCAAAATGTTTTTCGGTTAGTTTTGCAAATAAACTTGCTGGAAATTGAGAATTTTATATCAGATTTAGACTTGCAGCAATTATAAATTCCATGCTTTCGAGCCCCTGAATTAGAAGTATCATTTTTTAAGAAGGCCACTGAAACTATACATGGTGTTCGTATTTCTGTCAATAACTGTGCTGAGAACTCCTGTTGAGGTGATCTAGTCCATTTCATCATATGCGTCTTAGCCAAAGAAAGTGCTAGTAGCAGCTCGAGCCCATGAAATATTTTGTTTTCAGAAAAGTGGATATAGCAAGAATATTTGTAAATACAATGTTAGGTCATCGATTTGTTTCGCGTTTTGTGGTGGTGGAGCCAACCATTTAATCAGCATTATCTACGCCATCTAAAAGACATCAAGAATGAGAAATTTCAGACGAACAAAAAACCAGCTTTTGTTGAATTATACATTGAAACAATCTCCTGTTTTTTCTTCGATCCATTCTCATCGACTGCAGCTGTCTTGTACATTCTACTAATCAATATCGTTGCTTTGTTTTTGTCACTGATGTATGATACCAATGTGGCAATGTCATTGAATGCAAATATAGAGTGGTACAAATGGAGTTTTTATCCCAGTCAGCAATTTCGGAGGAATGAAGTTTTTTGCTAACTCAAATGTGAAAAAAAATTGTCGCCTGTTATATTTTGTCCTTACAAACCTTCTGTCAAGTTCAATACAACACGTTCTCCTTGGTTCTTTTGAGCTATTGCATTTATTGGTTCACCAAGGTATGGATATATTTTCCATACGTATCCTGAATTTAAGTCCACCGACAATAGCTTATATACAAAATTTTATGAAAATATACTAATAGACAGACGGACGGACCGACATCGCTAATAGATTCAAAAAGTGATTCTGAGTTGACGGGCATAATAAAAGATGGGTCTAGGTCAAATACTTTTTTAGTTACCCTGACCATAGAGTGGTATAGGGTATAATCAATATTCAAGCAGTTAATGCAGGAATGATCAACTTTTGTAATTTAAATTAAAATTAAAAACAAAAAATGTTTATTAATATTAAAAACATTATCGGCTCAAGCAACTTGACTAATGAATGTTATGCCAATGAATTGCCAGCCTTTATGAGTTCAAACTTCGATTAAGATAGTTTTTATTCAAATCCTATTTCGATTTATATTTATAACCTGACTATGGTGAGTTATTGGGTATAATCAATATTAATGCAGTAAAGGCAAAAATGGCCGGCCAACATTTGTAATTAAAATAAAAAAAAATTGTATACATACTTATATTAACAAACATCCTTGGCATAAGCATGTTATGACAATGCACTACCAGCCATCATGAGTTCAAACTTCCCTTAAATAAAAGTTTGTGTTTTAAATCCCAGTTAGCTTATTGAAATCATATTTCGATTTATATTTAAATTTTTCTTATTAACGTTAAAAACATGCTTCGTTAAGATAAGAATTGCCAACTTATTTTCTTTCAGAAAATACGAGTATGTTAAGTGAACAACTGAATTGTGATGTTTAAACTCTGTTGACTTGTTCATGTACTTTAATACAAATTACACTGTGCAACAAATTACGGGTGATGGTCTAAGGAGGTGTATAATTCTTGTGCTGGACGATTTTATTGGACTTTTAATAAGACGACAAAAACAGTGTGAATTTTCCTTAGAGCAAATTTTTGTTTTTGGATGTTTTCTATTTAATTTCACGAGAAATGTTTTTGTAGAATATTTTAACCCTGTAAATGGCATTTTTGTGCTGAGGTTTGTAACTACTAGACCCATCTTTTATTATGTCGATCGACTCAGAATCACTTTCGATCGGCTCAGAATCACTTTCTTGTATAGTTCATTTTAGTTCTTTTTTTCAAAAAAAAAAAAAAAAAAAATGTAGCGTTTTTGACTACTGAAAAGCGCATTTTTCCACTTAGAACTGATTTATTTTAGATTGAAATACTTAACTTCCAAAAGTCAGTCGATGAATATTCGCTTTTTGAATTATCAACTTTCGTTATGGATTGTTATATTGAATTTTGCATGCTCAAACACTGAACACTGAAATTCTTTAACCTTTTCGCTATATTGTATCCTTATGGACACATTTCACTTTGGAGGCCTCTTACAATCTTCACGTTATAGATTTGGATTTTAACTGATTATTTAATAATATTTTCTTCTTTCAGCTCATCAATATCTTAAAAGTGTTTACAATAAACCATCGTATTTTCAAATTTAAATTTTCTTCGTTTATTCGCCCAAAATAGCATTTTAGATGGAAAACAAGTCAGAAAATTATAGTCGATTTAGAGTGACTATACGATACCCTATACAATGAGTTTATAGAAAAAGGGTCGTAGGTCCAACAAATTGGACATAGGAAATAAGCATAAACAAAATTTGAGTGGCATTGTTAAAAATCTGTTGCCTGCCGTTTTAAAAAAATCGCATCGGATGCTATTTTTACATGGGGACTAGATCGAAAAATAGACCGATCATGACAATATCTGGTAGTTGCTTATTTTTCGAAAAGCATATAAAAGGTATTTTTAAACCCAAAATTAAAATTATAATTATTTATTTGAAAGATCAATACCTGGCATTAATATTAAAAAACAAGTAAAAAAAATTATAGTCGGTCTACACCGACTATTCCGTGCGTTTAGAGACCCTATCACTTAGGTCCAACTAATTAGATATACAAAATAAGCATAAACTAAATTTGAGTGGTATTGTTATTAATTTTTTTCCAGCAATTTTAAAGAGAAAAAATCACTTGCACGCATTCGTATTATCTGAAATGGTAGCCTTTTTCAAGCCGTTTTAATTACTTCGAGCCAGTTTTCTCGAACGTACGTATATTTCCTTGAAAATTTTTAAATTTTTTTCCATTAAACTATGAATATCCACTGACCAAAAATTTATGATCTATTTCTTCCCTAGTAAAGTTCGAGTGTGAAACAACATATGACAGAACTACGACATCTTTATGTTTGTATTCTGTCCCCCACATTTGACAAAATACAAGACTTCGTTTTTATTGGTCACAAAATTTTTAAAAAAGTAAAGCAAACAAGAAATTCAATGAAATTTCGTATTTATCCTCTCAATTTTTCAACTCCTTGACACCGACAAGACTGAATTTTGATGTAAGCTACAGACAAACATAGTGTTCCCATAATGGTATATTCAATTTATATCACATTTATCATGCTCTGTGCAAAAACGATTTTTCAGCGCCATCTGTTTTTGAATACCAAAAGGTGGCCTACTCCATTTTTAATTGATATGTAGTTGGTAATGTAAGAAATGTACTTAACACCAGAACAGCAACCAACAAAAATTGTGGGTTACACCACTTTTGCGCTGATGGCCTCATATTTATATACAGTGTTGGTCAGTACAAAAGCAACCAAAATCACTATTGGCCTTTTTTGTATTTTTAAGAAGGTTCAGAAAATACACACATGAAACACACAATGTTATGTTCTAAAGCAGCCAACACATATTTTTATTTTCATACCAATTATGTGTTTCTAAATTTTGTACGGTTTCGTTATCTACACGAACATTTTTCTATCACGTATTTTTCGTTTCGAACACACATAAACCACACAGACTCGTGTGTAGCTTTATTTTAAGTTCGTGTTCTGGTACGTGTACTGTGAAAAAACAGAACATGAACAATAAATAGGTTAGAGTTCAGTTATATTTTAAGTTCGTATTCTGGCTCGTGTACTGCGAAAAAACAGAACATGAACAATAAATAGGTTCGAGTTCAGTTATATTTTAAGTTCGTGTTTGTGTATTGACACTAATTGGTTCGCAAATTAAGGGTGGGTGATTGTGTTAATGTATGCAAAACATCCTAACAACCAGCAAGTGTTTTTTATGACGCAAAATTGTGTTTGTGTTTAAAGTTATTTGTTAAAATAAAAAATGTTTGCAAAAGATCCTAACAACCAACAAGTGTGTCTTTTATGTCGGCAAAATTGGGTTTTTCGTCTACGAAATGAAATGAAAATTACGAGAAAAAGCAATTGTAAACAATTGCAACGAAAATCATAAAAAAGGTCAATGAAATTTGGAAAAAAACCCATGAAGCTTAAAAAAAGGATTGTAAATATTATTTCTATTGACACTCATTGGTTGGCAAAATAACAGAGCGGGATTTTTTAATGTATGCAAAACATCGCAAAAAACCGAAACAACAAAAATTGAATGTAATTTTAGAAAAGGATTGTAAATATTTTTGTAATAGGCTTCATAAGAAAGTTACGTAAGTGTAATTTTTATGATGCTAAATTGTGTTTTTGTTTTCAGTCGTTTGTTACGAATTTAAAACACAATTGTTTAGTACATCATAAAAAATGGTCAATATAATTTCACAATAAATTCTATTGACACTAATTGGTTGGAAAAAAGGGGTGGGTAATGTGAAAAAACCTAACAACCAAAAAATGTATGATGCTAAATAGTGTTTGTGTCTTAAGTCTTTTATTACCATCTTTTATTAAAATGAAAACTCGTCAATAAAAACAATTGTAAACAATTTCAGCGTAAATCATAAAAAAGGGTCAATAAAATTTGAAAATATTTGACAATTGTAAACAATTTCAACGTAAGTCATAAGAAAGGATCAATAAAATTTGAATAAATTTGGTTGAAACAATTGTCGTCGTTTTTATCGCGAATTGATATTTTAATTTTTCGCAGTACACGAGCCAGAAGACGAACTTAAAATATAACTGAACTCGAACCTGTTTTTTGTTCACGTTCTGTTTTTTTTTTTCAGCAGTACACGTGCAAGAACACGAACTTAAAATAAAGCTAAACTCGAATCTGCGTGGTTAATGTGTGTTCGAAACAAAAAATACGTGATAGAAAAATGTTCATGTAGATAACGAAATATTAAAACGAAACGCAGTCATGATGTGTTCGGCACAGTAAAAAATTTGTTTGTTTACATATATGTATGAGTTTTTTTATTCAGTATGTGTTTTTTCTGAATTCAGATTTTTAAGCATGTTATTGTTGTTTTTCCAAAATCTTCTTTATCATTTCTTACTCTTTATTACATTTCAAATAAAAAGACATAACTAAAATTGTAAACTAAAAGAACCGTTATATCTATATGAGGACTAGGTCGAAAAAACGGACCGATGCTAAACACATTTGGTCACTTATTTTTTGCAAAAAGATATACAAACCAAATTTGAGAAAAATCTGTGCAATATATTTGTTTTTTTTTTGATAGATTTAAGTGAAGATCGGGAATCAGCTTCATATGGGGGCTATGACTAAGAATTGTTGTATAGGGTTTATTTTTGGAGTACTGATAGATAAATGGATGTATTAAATATACACAAACCCAATTTGACCGAGATCTGTGTGATAATTTGGATTTTATGGCAATTTAAGTCGAAGCTCACATACCAATTTTCATCGAAATAAATTCATATTTGCGACCTGAAGTTTATTTACAAGACTTACATCGACACACAGACGGACGGACAGACGGTCATCGCTTAATCGACATCGCTAATGGACTCAGAAAGTTATTCTGAGTCGATCGGTATAATAAAAGATGGGTCTAGGTCAAATATTTTTGGTACTTACAAACATCAGCACAAAGTCATTATACCCTGACCATATAGTGGTATAGGGTTTAAAAAGTAATATCAAATTCCTTTTGAGGAACTGTTTTGCTCTTTTTGCTTGAAATAAGTTGTCTTCGGTGTTAAAATTGTCTCTAAATTTTTTCAGCTGTCGCCAAAGAATTCACCCTCCACAAAAAAAGTGTTGCACAGTGTTATGAAACGCATTTTTGGTTTGTTCCTTATTGTCTTGAATATAAATAAATCTGAAAATATGCTTTTAACCGGATATGTTTAAATTTGATATCTTTGAAAATATTTATGATATTAATTTTGCTGTTACTGGTTTGATTAAGCGTTTCAGTTGATTTGATTTTTCGACAAGTCCATAAAAAACAATATTATTAATAATGTGTCATAAATATGTCAAATATCTGAAGCAAAAAAAATAAATATATAATAAAAACTGGTTACAGAAAAAAGCATTAATTAAAATATTTTATTGAAAAAAAAAACAAAAGAATCTTGGAAATATGGCAGAAAAAACCAAGACTAGCATAAATATTTATTAGTTTTAGCCATAGAGCACAGCACGTGTTCTTGGAAATAACAATTTTTTTTTATACGCTTGATACAGAATAATGGATACAAAGGTAATCCATTCGAAACCACTCCCTGAGATTATATACTACTTGTTATTAGCACTTATATACACAATTCATATTGAACGAGTGCTTTTATCATGTTATGACATCTCTGAATATTTTTGTAAACAAATTATATTGGCTAGTTTATGGTCATCGATTTAAGATCACTGACCAAACCGGTTGAAATGCAGTTTTATTATTGCTAAAATATCAACGAAATATTAAAAAAAAAAAACAATGTTTGTATACATGTTTAAACCGACATCGCACACTAAGATGATACCCGGTTACCCTGACCTTAACATACTTATTTTTTATATTTAAGATTCATGTATATATATGTGTGTATTTTTTTCTCTGACGCTATTGTAAATGAAGATGATCTAATAAGTGGTTGGAGCCTGTGGGTTGTCTTCAAAATGTTACCACTATAAAACAAAAATATGGAAAGTGAAATGTATGCAAATTGAAACATTTTTGTTATGCAAATTATTTTTTCCATCAAATTTGAAATGTGTTACTATTCGTATTACCACCATCAATGCTAATTTGTATAATGAAACAGCATTAAAATTGTGCACACTCTCTTTATTTGGTAATCACAAATATGTTAAACTAGAATGTAACTCGATGCTTTGTAAGGAATGTTGTTTTTGATATTTGGATTAACATATTTTTAACATTCAAATTTCAAAAACCATGATCTAAGTAATATCATTGAAACCACCTACATTTCCAATTATATGTTTCTTTTGAGTTTGTCCTTTTTGGATTTCCCTTGTCTCCCATTTGAATTTCCAAAAAATTCCTCTCAGTGGAAACTTATGTTGCCTCACAATTTTAAAAGGGCTTTCGACTTGCGTTTAACATCTTAAATATAGTTTATTTTCTTTATTATTATTTTTTTTTTTTGAATGTATAATGCAGTTCATTGAAGTTCATTTAACAAATTTCAAAAAATCTCTTCTCATTTACACAGTGTTTCAACTAGTTGTGATTCATGGCCATGTTCAATTTCATGTTAGATCAGCTAATTGCCATTAACAATATGAAATGGGCAAATTATATTTAAGCATTTCAGTTGGAAATTTAGCTTTGAACCATAAACAACACAAATGGGCCCTTGAACTCAATGCCTTGTGTGAAATTTCCACCCACGCTTTTCTTTTCACCTCAGTTATGGAATTATACTTGTGGATGTATATACATATATATATGTATATATATATATATATTTTTTTTTCTTTCATAAATATTTATCCACACTCATATTTTCGATATTGTTTCGCTTCTATTTAATTAGAGTTGCGCCATTTATAAATACATAAACCTCGACAAAATGTAATGTAACTTCAAATTAATGCCAGGGTTGGTGCAACATTTCTCTGAACATTTATTGAAAATTGTATGACAGTTTATTGAAAACGTGTGATCGATTTGAATGATTGTAAAGAAGCATAAATTTATTAAAAATATTTTCTATAGTTTCAAAATATCATTTTTGATTCAAAACATATTTATTTTATAATGAACAAGTATAAATCTAGCAGGTTTGTTTTCAACAACATTACTATGACTTATAACTAGTGGATGCACTGTGTTGTTTAAGAATATCCAAAATTTCTCCATTTTAAGTAAATTACCATTTAATGTCCAAAATAATCCCTGTTTAGTTGCAGGGAATTTTCTATATTGCTTAGGGACGTAGATGAATTGGTTAGTCAATCAATGTTACCAACTTTAGTTGGCAACCAAGGTTCAGAAAACACACAATTTTCTGTTCTAAAGCAGCCAACACATATTTTTATTTGCATATCAATTATGTGTGTTTCTAAATTTTGTAGTTGCAGGGATTTTTGTATATTACTTAGGGACGTAGATGAATTGGTTAGTCAATCAATGTTACCAACTTTAATTGGCAACCAAGGTTCAGAAAATACACACATCAAACACACAATTTTCTGTTCTAAAGCAGCCAACACATATTTTTATTTGCATATCAATTATGTGTGTTTCTAAATTTTGTACATTGCCGATCACAATCACGAACATTTTTCTATCACGTATTTTTTGTTTCGAACACACATAAACCATGCAGATTCGAGTGTAGCCTTATTTTAAGTTCGTGTTCTTGCACGTGTACTGCCAAAAAAATTGAAAATGTTCTTGAAAATTATCCACTCGCGATCGGAATCTGAAACACCCCTATAATAACGACAACAATTGTTTCAACCAAATTTATTAATAAAATCTAAAATAATCCATTAGCAGTTATAAAAAAATAAAAATAAAAAGATAATAATAAAAATAAAATAAAACGATAGTAATAAAATAGAAAACATAGAAATTTTATATGTTGTTTATGACTTAATTTCGTTTTTTTTTCCCATCGCGAGTGGATACTGTTTTAATTTTTAGATGTACGCGTTCAAGAACATGTTCTGTTTTTTTAGCAGTACACATGCAAGAACATGAACTTACTCGAAACTGTGTGGTTAATGTGTGTTCGAAACAAAAAATACGTGATAGAAAAAATGTTCGTATAGATAACGAAATATTAAAACGAAACACAGTCATGATTGTGTTCGGCACCGTCCAAAATTTAGAAACACACGTAATTGATATGAAAATAAAAATATATGTTTGTTGGTCTGAGCTATGTTTGTTTACATATATGTACGAGTTTTTTATTCAGTGTGTATTTTTTTCTGAATTCAACAACATCTCACTTACCAACTAGTGATATCCGTATGGATATCTGATATCCGTATGGATATATAACCAAAATTGGTAATAGTTTAAAATGATTTCTAGCTTTCAGAAAAATCTGCCAATGCTAACTCAACTTGGTCAAGCATTCAAATATTCTTATTTCTCCTTTATATATATATATATAGTTTTAAATATAATTTTAAACAAGTAAGAAAATTATAGTCGGTCTAGACCGACTATAGGACACCCTATACCATGCGTTTAGAGACCCTACCCCATAGGCCCAACTAACTGGACATAGAAAATAAGCATTAACCAAATTTGAGTGGTATTTTTTTAAATTTTTTTGTGTGCAGATATGAAAAAGTTCATATCGGATGCTATATCTATATGGGGACTAGGCCCAAAAATGTACCGATCCTGACCATGTTTGGTAAGGTCTCTTGTATTTTTCAAAAATATATACAAACAAAATTTGAGAAGAATCAGTGCAATATTTTTGTTTTTTGATAGATTTAAGTGAAGATCGGGAAGCAGCTCTATATGGGGCCTATGACTAAGAGTTGTCCCATAGGTATCATTTTTGGACTACTGATTAATAGATGTAATAAACACATACAAACCCAATTTGACTAAGATTTATATGATAATTTGGATCTTATGGCAATTTAAGTCGATTTCATAGGGGTTATTTGTATGGGGGCTAGGTCTGCACATGGACCGATTCAATATCGTTCATCCTATGGCCGATAAAAGCTTATATACCAAATTTCATCAAAATATATTCATATTTGTGACCTGCAGTTTGATTACAAGCTTTACATGGACACACAGACGGACGGACGGACATCGTTAAATCGAATCAGATAGTGATTCTGATTCGATCGGTATAATTAAAGATGGGTCTAGGTCAAATATTTTTGGTAGTTAAAAACAGCAGCACAAAGTCATTATACCCAAACCACATAGTGGTATAGGCTATAAAAATATCAGTGCTGCACCCACCAATCAAATCTATTGATTTAGAGGAACTGAAATCATTAATTCAACGCTTATGTGTGGATTTGAATCTAATAGTCATTTATTCAAGAGCGCCATGCCTTCTCTTTTAGACTTATTTGAATGCGTCACTTGCTAAACCGATTAACTCTACTTTGTGTTTTTTTTAACTTCAATAATACCTAACTGTTTAACATTCGAAACAACTTTCTTTAATAATAAGTTTTTGTTAATAATGTTAATCCTTATTATTAAAGAAATTTGTTTTGAATATAAACGGTTATGTCTCAATCAACCGCCTTGGCATTAAAGTTAACAAAAAAAAAAAAAAAGGGATGTTAATCGATTTGGCAAGTGAGTAGTCATTCATTTCAAAATAAGTTATTGATACATTTTGAAAAAGTAGTGATCATTTGAAGATGAGCGAGACGAAGGTACGAATTCGCCTATTTTGTAAAATGTACGTTTAACGTAGAAAAACCTTGTAGCAAAATTTTGATTTCTACCTCTATCTGATTTTGAAATATCGACGCCCTTAAATCAAGAAATCTGAACTGCGTGCTAGCTGAATATTTATTAATGCTGATCGGTTCAATCCGCGGAACCATTACATATTAACTACAGAAATATTTTAAAGTACAATATAGACATTCAAGTAAGAGTGTTCAATTCGGCTATGCCGAATCTGTGATACTCTCTACTTGGGTTTTTGCGTTTATAGTAACTGGTAGATTCCAGCCCTCGAAATTCGAGTGCAAATTCTAGGAAATTTTATTTTTTCATTAAATAATATAGCCAATTCAAAAATCAACATAAAAAAGAAACTTATTTTTATTACAAACACATTAACAAATTTAATAAACACACACATAGCATTGTATAATTTTATATATGTGTTAGTAGCAATTTTAAATTCAATTTACTCAAAATGAAGGAAATCATTTAAAAATCTGTAAATCTGCAAAACGTCTAAAAAGGAATACCGTTCAACTAATATGTTTGGTCAAAATTAGGATAAACCGGTAGAACAAAACATCGGTCACACGAAATCGTCTAGCCTATTAATATTATGGATATCTGGAATTAGTTTAGGCCATATCTTGGCACAATGATGCCTGATTTATACCATTTTTAATACCAACCTTGTCGAAATATTTTTATTATTATCTATAATATTAATAGGCTAGGTGATTTCTTGTTACCGATGTTTTGTTCTACCGTTTTATCCCGATTTGGACCAAACGTATATTATTTGAAAGGTATTTCTTTTTAGTTGTTCACCAGATTTACAAATTTTTTAATTTTTTCCTTTATTTGAAGTAAATTGCTTTTAAAGTTGCTACTAACACATACATAAAATTATACATATGCTACGTGTGTATTTATTAAATTTGTTAATGTGTTTGTAATAAAAATGAGTTTGTTTTTTGGTCTTGATTTGTGAATTGGCTATAATTGATTAGCATACCTTTAGGGTCTTTATTTAATGAAAAATAAAATTTCCTAGAATTTGCACTCGAATTTCGAGGGCTGGAATCTGCTACTTATTAATAGTTATAAAAATTATATATTTACATTTTCAATATTTACAATATATACATGGGTACATGTTGTATATCTAAATTTGGCATAACAATATGTTGTGAGCCAGATTGGCACTACTCAAAATTAATATAATTCATTTTATACAATATTTTAGGTTTTTACATATATAATTTAGAATTCAATATAATTAAGACTTAACATCAAATTCATTTGTAATTAAATTACAATATTTTGAACATAATTCATTGTATTTGTATAAATATTTTAGCATACAAATTAGGTTTTTACAGATATAGGAATTCAGATTTTAATATAATTAAGATTAGGCATCAAATTCATTTATAATTAATTTACAATATTTTGAGCATAATTCAAAGTATTTGTATAAAGCCTGGAAATTCTCACCATTAAGAATGCTAATCACTTCATTGCTATTGAGATGGGTTTTACCAAAGAATCTTTTGCGAATATAATAATATACACCTATAAAGTGGTAGGTATTCTCATTTTCATATAAATTGCAGATTGAGCATACACTAGAAAAGTTATTTATAAAGGATCTGGCATTTAAATCCAGCAATCCACCTCTTGCTTTTATCAGTAGACTAGTAACTCTTGACGAAAAATTCGTTGCAAGTATTGGCGTAACATTGTAATTTAATTGTGAATACATGTCATGATGATTAAAGTTCATGGCGCTTATTTTGTACTCTTCACGTTTCTTTACTTTCAATAGTTTTAATATTGTTTTCCATTGCGTACAAAGAGGGCGTTATTAAGCGGCGTAAACATAAGCAAATTTTCAACTAAGAAAATACGGTATAGAAAAAAATAAAAAATAAAAATCACCAATTTTTATACCCTATACCACCATGTATATATATGGTATTTCCCGTATTTCCATTTGGATTCGGTTTTGATAGGTGCGTGCCCAGAGCTGTGTATTTGATGTTCTGTTGGGCCAGAAAATTCTCAATATTCTTCTTAGGCATTTGTTGATGAAGACTTGTAATGCGTTAATATCCTTGGTAGCCATATTAGAAATAATGGAGCACAGATGTCACACACGCATTGAATATGTTGATTTTTGTGCGGATGGAGATTGACGGTGATTTCCACACTGTGCTGAGTTGACCGGATGCCTGACGGGATTTTATGATACGATTTGAGACGTCCTCAGACGAGCCTCCGTTCGATGTTACGATGCTACCCAGGTAGCAAAAGAGGTGCACATCCTGGAGTTGGATGTCTTGGATAAAGAATGGTCTGCTGCATGTGGCGTTTATTCTCATTACTTTGGTCTTGGGTATATTTATTTTCAGACCTACCCTTGCGGCTTCAGTCTCTACCCTTTTTAGGGCTTCCAACATGTCTGAGTAACTATGCGTGAGAAGGCATATGTCGTCAGCATAGTCTAGGTCAACCAGTCGTCCTCCTAGTCCCCACTTTATGACTTTGTTGTTGAGCGTTGCATTTCCCATAACAATGTCTTGCACTAAGTTAAAAAGTAACGGAGATAAGATGCAGCCCTTCCGCACGCCAGTTTTAACAGAAACCTTATCGCTTATAAAATTTTGATGGAGTATACGGCAGTTTGCGTTCCTGTATAATTCCTGCATGATCTCAATAATTTTCCTCGGTACGCCTTTACAGGTGAGTGCTTTCCAAATGGCAGTATGGGCAAGTGTGTCGACGAAGGCATTCTCAAAATCGATAAAGACCAGATAAAGAGGTGATCTCTATTCCACTGATTGATCAATTATAACGCGAAAGCTATTTCTATGGTCTATACAGAATTTTTGAGCTCAAAATCCAGCCTGTTCACAACGAAGCTCTTTATCGAGGGAGTCAGCAATTCTTTTGTGGATAATGTTAGCAATTATCTTGTTGATCATGCTTAGAAGTGTAATTCCTCTCCAATTTTTGCATACCATGAGATCACCTTTCTTTGGTATGTTGATGAATAGGCCCTCTTTCAGTTCATCAGTGAGTTCCGTACTATTTCATAGACGTTGTACCATATTCTGGATCATAAAGGCACTTACTTCGGGGTCTGCTATGGGAAGCTCTGGGTTGATGTTGTCAGGTCCTGGAGCCTTGTGCTGTTTTTGGGCGCGTATAGCGTCCATTATTTCTATTGCATTAGGGGGTTGTAGGTATTTCAGTTTTATCGGTATGGCTAGAACAATTGCATATTGGTTGGGTTATGCGCGCGTCCGTCGACAACATATTGGAA
The DNA here is from genome assembly GCA_963682025.1 of Cordilura impudica. Lineage (NCBI taxonomy): Eukaryota > Metazoa > Arthropoda > Insecta > Diptera > Scathophagidae > Cordilura > Cordilura impudica. Next base: position 173,622,703 of record OY821521.1, read on the forward strand.
TAATGTTGTACCCAAATATCGAGCTGAGAGTTTTTCGATGTGATGAGGTCGCCATTGCAGTTCCCCAGTGGTTTAGAGGAAGTGAAGTTCCTGTTTGAAAGCTTTTTAGCGATTTTATACACATCACGGGTTCTACCTGATTCGGCTGCCGATTGTGCTTCTATGGCAAGGCTTTCAGTCCATTTCCGCTTATCTCTGCGAGCGCTACGTTTGACTTCTTTGTCGATGGACCTGTGGTTGTCTTGGTGCCGGGATTTTTCCGGGCGGGTTCTAACAACGTTCAATTTGGACTTTACCTCTTTTCTCATGGTTATGAGATTCCAAGTGTAGCCAATTTTATTTTATTTTATTTTATACCACCTTGTGGTTTGGGTATAATGACTTTGTGCTGCTGTTTGTAACTACGAAAAATAATTGACCTAGACCCATCTGTTATTACCGTCTGTGTGTCCATGTAAACCTTGTGATCAAACTACAGGTCGCAAATATGAATATATTTTGATGAAGTTTGGTATGTAAGCTTCTATCGGCCATAAATGAACGCTATTGAAATTGGTGAAATTCGGTCCATGTTCAGACCTAGTCCCCATACAAATGACCCCTATGAAATCGACATAAATTGCTATAAGATCCAAATTATCATATAGATCTCAGTCAAATTGGGTGTACATGTGTTTATTATATCCAATAATCAGTAGTCCAAAAACAATCCCTATATCATAGGCCCCCGATCTTCACTTAAATCTATCAAAAAACAAATTGCACAGATTTTTCTCAAATTTGGTTTGTATTTATTTTTTCAAAATATAAGTGACTTTACCAAATATGGTCAGGATCGGTCCATATTTCGACCTAGTCCCAATATAAAAATAACATCCGATATGAACTTTTTCATATCTGCAGCTAAAATAATTAATAACAATGCCACTCAAATTTGGTTTATGCTTATTTTCTATATCGAATTAGTTGGACCGAAGAGATAGGGTCTCTAAACCATGGTATAGGGTATGGTATAGTCGGTCTAGACCGACTATAATTTCTTACTAGTTTTTATTATGAATGGTAGATTATTCCATACAGTAAAAACATTAAAAAATTAATATTTATTATTTTTTTTAACTAATTGTGAGATTTTATCTAAAGATATTACAACAATTATTTACAAAAATTAGAAAGAATAATTTATTATATATAAACTCAACAGAAATTTATAGGAAAGAGATGGCAAAAAACCTACATCCCAGATCACAAAAAGAAAGAAAAGAGAAGAAAAAAAGAAAGAAAATTAAAAATGAAAAAAATGGGAGAAGGAGGTTATAACACAACCACTAATGTCATCTACATTTAATAGATTTGTTAGTAGTCGTCAGATTAAACTCCTCAGATGTTCGTGATTTGAGCTTCTACATTTTTGCTTAAATGTAAGAGTCATTTCTTCAAATACGGAATTAATAGTTACGATTTAAGATTTACGATGTTGTCGAGTTGAGTATTATTCCCTCCTGCACTGCGACCAATTAGATCTATTGTGCACCCTCTTTCAGATTCTTGTTCTCTCCTGTTTTATTAGTTCATTACAGCGTTTAGGAACTTGATGATGTCCTTCACCGCCAATGTTTTGTATGCCTCCTCCCTGATTTCAGATTCGCCAAAAAGTTTGTGCCTTCCATAGAAGTCTTAGATTGGATCTGTTCAATATTAGGGCATCCCTGCTCCTTTCTTCGCTTCGATGCAAGAATTTTGTTGAGTGTTGAAGTAGTACTTGTCCATTCCAATACTCCACTTATTCGTCTTTAATCCATCTGTCGATTTTCTCAGTTATGTCTTTTCTGGTGAATCCGAATTGAGGGTTTGGAGGTCTTTCCGTTCCCTGTCTTGCCTATTCATCGGTTTTCTCATTTCCTTCATACCCTTTGTGACCTGGTACCCATATAAGCGTCACTTTATTAAGTTCAGCTAGTTTATTTAAGGCTCTATGGCTTTCGAGCACGGATTTATGGTGGTATACTCCTAGTGCTTTTAGAACAGCCTGGCTATCTGACATAAGATTTATCTTCGTTCTTGTCAGGTTTCTTTCCATTACTTTAGCAGTAGCAGCATTTAGTGCGTATAGTTCCGCTGTAATTATTGTGGATTCATTACATAGGGGGATATGGAGTTTGCACCTTGTTCCGTAAACCCCCGCTCCTACTCCTTCTGTTGTTTTGGATCCATCAGTAGGGTTAGATTCCCAATCGAATCTGCTCGGGATATGAACAGTGTAGTTCTTTTTAAGTTCCAAAACAGGATCTATCTGATCACTACATAAAGTCATATCTTTGATACTTTTGGCTTTATCAAGGATCTTCAATTGTCCTATATGATCGCCTTCCTTAAATTTGTATAGTCATTGAAGGTCAATAGCTTGTTTAAAAGCTTCTCCTTGGATTGATAAGTGCAGCGAAGTGAGATTTAGGATAACCTTCATAGCTGCCGTAGGAGTTGTTCTCATTGCTCCCGTGATGTTCAAACATGCTAAAATCTGTATTTTGGATAATTTTTAACCTGCTCCAGTCTGGTTTATCTTCTGGCACCAAACAACTGAGCCATATAAAATACCCGGAAGGATCATTTGTTTATATATCCACAAAGACATTTTAGGGTTTAGACCCCCACGATCTGCCTAGAAGTTGTTTGCTAGCCCATATAGACTTTATAGCCTTATTTGTTATCGACTCTAGTGAGGGTTCCAGGTGAGAACTCTATATGAAGTGATGGAATATAAAGATTCCTTCTTCTAGTGAACGGGATAATTGTGATCTCATCTGCATAACCCACAATGGTAAAACCATTATTGTTTAGTTTTACAATGAGGTCATCCACTAACATTGAACATAGTAATGGGAAAAGTACGCTTCCCTGAGGGCATCTAATCTCCAAGATTAGCCACTATTCGTCTCCAGAGAGCAACTTTTTTATCCACCCTGTCACAATTGGATCCGAGTCCAATCTGATCAGCGCTCCTTCCATAGATTTAAAGCTGGCATTGTCAAATTATATTATGTCTTTGGTCGGGAATCTCCAAGGGAGATTGTGTATGATTTTCAGGTTCTTATTTTGGATAATTTGTAATCTTCTGTTATGAGTTTTTGCATAATTTGTCCATGCTGCGCATGCGTATGTAAGTATTGGTCTAATATACATTTTATATAAAAGAAGTTTCTTTTTAATATTTAGTTTCCTTTTTTTTATTTTGAAGCGGAAAGAGTGATCTACCACATTTGATTGCCTTCGAACAGCTAATTTCTAAATGTTCTTTAAATGATAGTTTACGATCAAGTGTGACCCCTAGATATTTTATAGAATCTGTAAAGGGATTCAGTTTGCCTTGGACTGAGAATAGTCGAGATGGAAGTTTCTTAGGAGATCTATTAAAAGGAAAGATTACTGCTTGAGATTTTTCTTCATTTTCCATTTAGTGAAGTATTTGCTCGCTGAATTCAGACATTTTTGCATACGTTTAACAATTGCGTTAGAAGCTTCTCCGTGGCTAACAAATGCGCTGTCATCTGATAGCACAGATACCTGTGGTAAAACAGCAGGGATCGGCTTTTCATTAGACTGACATCCTTCAATTTCCACTACAAAGACTCTGTCTTAAGTTAGTTCCATTTGATGGAGTTTATAAATAAGACCTGAATGCCAGATCGAGTCGAAAGCCTTTTCAATGTCCAAGTATAGTACCCCTGTTGAATGTCTATTACTTTTATTATGTTTAATCATGTTCACTACTCTTTGGACCTGATGCGTTGTAGAATGTAGTGCTCTAAAACCATATTGACATTTATGGAAAATTTCTTTTTCGTCGGCTGTAGTTTTTATTTGCTCAAAAACTATATTTTCAAATATTTTATCTAGGCAAACTCAACAAACTAATGGAACGGTAGCTACTTGGATTTTAGGTTTTTTCCAGTTTAAATAATTAAGATAATTTTGTCCTTTTTATAATATTGTGGAAAATAAGAATTCTAGTGCTGAATTGGGAAGTTTTTTTTAGCACTATATTATGAATTTCGTTAAAACCGGGGGCTTTATTATTTCTAAGTCCTTTAATATATTTGTAAAGTATCAACAACTTCAATTGTGTTTTGTTCCAGTGTTTTAAGAACAGAGTTTACTTTCCTGTCCATTCATAAGAACAGTTGTGAGATGAGCGTTAGAAAAATGATCAGTAACAGCATTTGCTTGTGCTGTATTATCTGTTGTAATCAGACAATTATTAACGTCTAGAGCTCCAAAGGACTTTTGCTTACCTTTTATGTATTTTGATAGCTTGCAAAATTTTTTGTTTCCCACAGGTAACTTTGAAAGCATATTAGGCCATTGTTCATTTCTATCATTACTAATATGAAATGATATTAGTTTGTTCAACTCCCTAATTATCCCGCCAATTGTAATTCTAACGTTTGGATCAGGACATCTTTCAAACTGTTTTCTAAATTTGTTTCTCGTGTATATTAATTGCTCACATAACATAGAAATTCGTCTATAATTATTCTTGATAGGTTTGTGTGGTATGGTTTCTATACAAATTTCCATCAAAATGTCCGAAAAAATATATATATATATATGTTCCTCTAACTCCCATTGGAGCATAGGGCGCCAATAACAGCTGATCGCTAGCGGACCCGATTTTGTGCCGTTGTTCTTAGCTCGTTCCAAGATAGTCCAAGGCTGTTCATCTCAGTTTCTGTGGACCGTCGCCACGTTGTACGTGGTCTGCCAGGTTGCCGGCCCGAAATGGGTTCCAGCGAAGTGCCTGTTTGGCCACGTTGTCGTCGTTTCGTCGTAGTGTATGACCAATCCATTGCCACTTGCGCTTCCGTATTTCAATTTCTATCGGAATCTGTCTTGACTGCACTAACAGGTCAGCATTAGAGATTGTCCGAGGCCAGAAAATGCGAAGAATTCTTCTGAGGCAGCGGTTGACAAATGTTTGTAGACGGTGGGTAATGATATTCGTAACTTTCCAGGTTGTGCATCCATAGAGAAGTACCGATTTGACATTTGCTTCGAAAATTCTAAGCTTAGTGCGAGGACTTATTTTGTTATTTTGCCATATTGGGGCTAATATGCCAAAGGATGAACTTGCCTTATTTATTCTACTCTCTACATCTAAGTCGGCACCTCCATTTTCATCAATCTCACAACCCAGGTAGCAGAAGTTGGACGTGTAGTCGTAAATTTGGTCGCCTATATATAGTGGTGATGGTGAGTCAACTCCTACACTCAGTGCCTTTGTTTTTCCGGTATTTATTTTAAGACCTGTACAGAGCAGTTTGTCTTGCAAATTTAATGTTGTCTGTTTTAGATCACAAAGTCTGTGCGAAAGTAAGTATATGTCATCTGCGCATGCCAAGTAGTTAAGGTATTTGTTGTTGATTTGCCACTGTATACCATGGCTGCTATTTTCTATGGAACTTAGAACATCTTCTATCACAACAAGGAATAACAAAGGCGACAATAAACATCCCTGGCGAACTCCACTTTGCACCATAAATGGGTCAGATAGCTTCCCCTTGTGAAGAACGAAACATCTGGCTTGGTTATAACTTTCCTTGATCAGTGATATAAGTGTTTCCGGTATACCTCTTCTTTGCAAAGCTAACCATATGAACTCCCGGTTAATACTATCGAAAGCTTTTTCAAAATCAATAAAAAGAAGATGTAGCTTGGAGTTTAACTCCACAAACTGCTCTATAATTATTCGTATGGTGTTGATATGATCCGCACAAGAATATCCACTACGAAAACCGGCTTGGCATGAGCTGATGGTATTTTCTAGGTGCTGTTTAACGCGATTAAGGATTATTTTTGCAATTATTTTTGCTATAGTTGGTAACACACATATGCCTCGCCAATTGCTGCAGTTCTTCAGATCTCCTTTCTTTGCTATCTTGACTATTATACCATCCTTCCATTCGTCTGGAAAGGACTCAATTTCCCACGATACACATATAAGGGGGTGTAATAGTTCAGCCGTAAGGTTTGGATCGCATTTATATATTTCAGCTGGGATACCATCGGTACCCGCAGCTTTGCCATTTAGGAGCTGTTTTATAGCTGCTATGGTTTCTGCAAGGCTTGGGGGCGAGATTCGAATCCTAGGGTTTGTTGCAGTGATAGGACTTGTGGGAATAGGTGGTTGAGCTGCAGGATCAATCATGTTGTTTAACACCGTGGAGAAATATCTTTCCATCTTTGGAGTTGTTCCTGGTCAGTGATGAGCATATTTCCTCTCATGTCACGTACTGGGTGTTCGGTACGCATTCTTTGCTCTGCACGTTTTTTCGTAATCTCAAAATCAGTTCGCGTATCGCCAGAGTTTGCTGCATTTTCGGCCTCTTCTGCTAGGGTGTCTATGTGCTTTCTTTTATCTCGTCGCACTGCTCGCTGTACCGTCTTGTGATGTTTACGATATTTGGCTTCTAAACTACTTTTTTCATCACAGTCCTCGGAAGCATTCATTTTCTTTTTTAAAGCTTTACGTTCATAAATTAAGTTCCAAGTGCTCTCCAACATCCATACTTGTCTTCCTTTGGGAGCTGGGCCGATGGTGTGATCTGCGCAGGATCTGATGGTGTTTTTGACATGGTTCCATTTAGAATTGATAGACGCATACGGAGGTTCATCATTGTTTAGTGTCACAGCATTGCGTAGCTGGGCGCTAAAGTTGTTTCGGACATTGATGTTTTTTAAGCGCCCGATATCGTACTTCCTAGGCCGGATGTTTTGCCTTTTCAGTTGAATTGCGGCAGTACGTAAACGAATTTTGGCCACCACTAAGTAGTGGTCCCGAGATTGGCCAATGTCAGCCCCTCTTTTGCTCCTTACATCGAGAAGACATTTCTTAAAGCGATGGCTGATAGCACAATGGTCGATTTGGTTTGCGGTGCTATACCTATCGTGTGACATCCAAGTTACCTTATGACAATCTTTGTGTGCAAAAATCAATGAAGCGTTCGCCGTTGTCGTTTCGAGTACCAAGGCCATGCCTGCCCATTACGTGCTTCAGTGATTCGTTATCAGAACCAACCTTGGCATTTAAATCTCCCATAACGATAACAATATCGCCCCGTGGAATGGTATCATAAGTTTTATTAACCTTGCTGTAAAACGTGTTTTTAACCTCGTCTGTGGCACTTTCTGTAGGAGCATAGCATTGTATCAAAGATATATTTCTTACTCTTGATGTAAAGCGAGCAAGAATAAGTCTGTCCGAGACTGGTTTCCAGGTAACTAAGCTTTTATGCGCATTTGTTGTCATCATTATTCCCACTCCGGATTCGTGGCTGCTGCCCGTTTCCCTCCCGGAATAAATCATAGCAGTCTGGGATGCAGTTGACGAGTATTCTCCAGAGCCTGTCCAGCGTATCTCACTCAAGCCTAAGATGGCAAGGTTGTATCGCTGCATTTCACGTTCAACTTGCATGTACTTGGCATTCATACCTGAGTTGATGTTGTCAGTATCTCTTAGCGTTCTTACGTTCCAGTATCCAATCATAGTCCTTGTTCGATATGCAAAGGTCGTCAACGAAGGTTTCGGTTTTCCATTTAGAGGCTGTTTAATTAGCGATTCGTTAGCAATTATGATTCGGGAATGTGGGCTGCTAACCCTCGTCCCCTAGATTGGTGATAGGGCTGCTATCTACGTGTCCAATCCCACGATGCAACCATGTTTCAGCGGTTGTCGCCTACTTTCCTGAGACGTCCTTTCGACCATTAGGATGCATGGTTGTGTCGCCTTCTAACTCTGGCTAGCCTTAAAGCGGATGCTACAAAGCCATTGCCCGGGGGGTACTTGGTCTAAGACCGGAAGTAGTTAGCTGCTTGGACAGTTCAACAAAGGAATCGTCCTGGCCACTCCCAAGTGAGTGGCAAAACAGAAACTTTCCTCCTCTGCGAAAAGTCCCACCCCTCCGATCTATTATATCTATTTATTACATCCATATATCAGTAATCTAAAAATAAACCCTATAGGACAATTCTTAGTCATAACGCCTATATTAAGCTGATTGCCGATCTTCACTTAAATCTATCAAAAAAGAAAAATATTGCACATATTTTTCTCAAATTTGGTTTGTGTATGTTTTTGCAAGACCGTACCAAATATGGTCAGGATCGGTCCATTTTTGACCTAGTCCACATATAAATTTATCATCCGATATGAACTTTTTCATATCCGAAGGTAAAAAAATTAATAACAATGTTTATGCTTATTTTCTATATATAATTAGTTGGACCTAAGAGATAGGGTTTTCTAAACACATAGTAGAGGGTATCGTATAGTCGGTCTAGACCGACTATAATTTTCTTACTTCATTTAAAATTGTAAATATTTTGTCCCAGTTTGGATTACACCTACTGTATTCCCCTGATGGCAAAGTTCTTCAAGATGAATTAAATCAAAATTAGCTTCTTTTACGAATATTTCTCCATTTCGGCCTTGAATATTAAACAAGGAATCTTATATTGAGATTTATTACCATAAAAAATACATTAAAAAACGCTGAAACGTCTTATTAGTTCCAATCGTCTTTTTAAGATTATTTTTTTGTATTATTTCCATAATTATAGAACAATAAGATATGGCTAATAAAAAGGGGCCAGTTGGCAATGCAATCAAAATTCAATACAGTCAATATTCCAATTCACATTCACAATTATTAATTGTCAAATCAAATGTAAGTTTTTTTTACATAAATGTCGTTTTTGTAAAACTTTGTTAGTAAAATGAAAAATATTATAAAATACTTTATGTTTTTTGTATGCGATTACTATTTTCAGCAATGTCTTTGCCAGTTTGTAATGTAACGTCAAAACCGTGCGATGTCACTAAAGGGTAACTTATTCACAACACAACACAAAATCTTAACGCTTATTTAATTAATTAAAATTTGTCTGCAAATGTTTAAGAGGTGATTTAAAACAAGGAAGACTAAAAACAGTTGTCAAACTAATGATTAATTAATTTCTTCTAACGCAAAACATACAAAAAAAAAGACTTCCGCGTTACCAACCCAATTCTTTGAATTCTTTTAAATTTTTCTATTTAGCCTGTGCCAACTCTCAGATGACACAATCATTCCCTTTAAGCTCATTCAATGTTTCAATTTTAAACAATACGAATGATACATAAATAAATTGTCACATTAAAATTGTTAGAATAATAAAAATAAAAAAATTGGCTACTCACGTCACACGATCTGCACGATTAATAAGACAGTTCACAACCCACGTTAAAGAATAATAACAATAACAAGCTAACATCATAATCATATACAACAACAAAGACGTAAATACAAATAACGAAGAAATGTAGATTTAAAAATATTTTTTAAACTAAACACGTAAACAGAGCTTTTTTTTTAAATAATTATTTCAGATTTTTTTTTCGTATAAGATATTAAAAAATATCTTAACCATTGCTTTTTAAATTCTCATATGTTATTTTAACATTTTTTTTTAAATAATTTAAGATTGTGTATAAATTACATTTAACTTTATGAGTAATTTCATAAGTTTCATAAGTTATTTAATACTTTTTACCATAAACTTTATGTACTTCCTTAACAAGAAAATTTAAACATTATACAGCATACTAAAGTACCAAAAATATAGTAAAAACAATAAAAATAAATAAATAATAACAAATAACATTAGTTAGGATTTTACAACAAACATATTTTTACAGTAATAATAAACATGGCGATGATAAACAGTGTTGTCAATTTACTTATTTTTTTGTCGCCAACATATCCGCATTTAATGTGGATACATTTATGTAAAAAATTAAGATTTGACGATTTTCAAGGAATCTTCACATATTCGTCTGTATTCTCTGAACTCACATCCCCATGGAAATGAAGGTTTAGGTTAGGAGGGTGACACAAAGTATTTAAATGGTTCCTCGAGGTAAAGTTGTGTCCATTCGACTTACATTCTTCCATCATTCTCATTATTCTTCAATAATTCTCATCCGATGACAATTGGAAGTCGTCATCAGTTGATTGCGTACAGTTCGTCCAATTTTATCATATTTTGTCCATACTCTGTAAGTCACATCCCCATGAAAGTGAAACCAATACAAATTATTTTTGTGAGTTACCAGTCTGTTAAGGATTCTAGCCAATAAGGATTTCCAACCTGTCTGCTCCGCAGACGATGTAAAGATGCTGTTAAAGAGGAAAGATCCTAGAAATCTATTTAGGAGCGCATCGGATGCACTCGAGGGAATTAAACGTTAACACGGAGAAGACGAGAATAATCGACATTGATGAATCCCGCTTCAAGGCAAAACGATTAGAATCACACAAACGGTGAAATACCTTGAGTTTATTCTCGATAAAGTGCTCTCTTGGAAGAACCACATCGAGAGCAGCGTTGCGAAAGCTCATCGTATATGAGCCATTTGCAGAAGAGCTCTAAGTTCAAAATGGGGTTTAAACCCGAGGATGACACATTGGCTATACATTAGCTCCGTTGAACGTATTCTAATTTACGCATCCCTAGTCATATGGACATTAATGAATGGGAATGCTAAACTAAACGATTCCAAAAGATACACCCCTTCTGCTGTATAGAAATCAGCGGTGCAATACTGACAACATCTACGAGGGCTTTAGAGATCATTCTATCTATACACCCGGTCGAGATTCGAATTAAATATTTGGCAGCTCTAGCCATGCTACGATTAAAGATAACGAGAGAATATATCACCCACCATATGACCAGACACCAAACGATTTTGGACCAAATACCGGGATTCAACACAGTGAATATTAGAAGTGTCGACAAACACACCCTGCAGTATACGGACACCAGACAGGGAAAGCTGGATGAACGGGAATATCCTACAAAACTTTCCAAGGTCACACTACTATACCGACGGATCTAGTCTGCATGGTAAGACTGGACCGTTCTACTGGTAAATACCTCCGTCTTCCGGACCACATTTCTCTCTTTCAGACTGAATTGGTCACGATTACGGAATGTATTAAATCTATTAACACACGGGGAATCCCAAGTACCGAAGACGTGAAAATATTTACGAACAGTCCAGCGGCTATCAGGGCGATATTCTCGGACAAAACTAAATCAAGGACTGTCCTCAAGTGTAAGGAGGAGATTGCAAACTTCTGCAGAAGGGGCAGACTTGAAATCCTTTAGATCCCAGGAGACAGTGGTATAATGCGAAACGAGATTGCTGACGAACTGGCCAGGAAGGGTTGTTTCCTGGAAAGAGTCAATTTGGAAAACCCAATACCTTTCAAGTCTCTCAAATTGAAATTGTCGGACTGGGCGACCAGTTCGCATCTATTAGTTTGGGAGGAAACTGAAGTGGGTAAGCTTACGAAGATATTATGGGACACTCCCAACACTTCGAAAACTAGGAAAATCCTTAATCTGAGTAGAAGTGATCTTAGTAGGGTAATTGGCATCCTCACTGGACACTCTGAGCTGAGGGCTCACCTATACCGTATAGGACGGGCGGAATCGGCCACATGTAGAGCTTACAGAGAGGATGACGAAACCCTAGAATAATACATTTGTTAATGTCACCTATCCAACGACATCTTACTGGTCCTTACGGGTCTTAGGGGGATAAAATTATCCCAGTATTAACTTATAATATTATAATTGTTACGCTTATCACTAACACATCTGCTAATATGCTGGTTCTGTAATGCAGTTGAAACATAAACTCGCTTATATTTCCAAAACTAAACGTCATAGAGCAAAATATTTGACACATCCCATATGAATTGACACATCCCATTATTTTTTTATAGTTGCCAGATCTTAAATCGTAAAATTTAGCCGGCGAACATTAAAAAACCTTATGGCATCTCTATATTTGGTAAACATATGGTTTTTGATTAATCAAAAAAGAACATACAGTGAGTGACAATACAATGGAAACTTCGCACAAAATATATTTTTTATGACTTGAACGGTCAATACCTAAAAATTGCATCATGAAATTAAAAACTCTTTTATTAATTTAAAAGTTTTCTATGTTTTCTTTATTTAAAAAAGAAAAAATATTCACTTCAGAAAAAAATAACAAAACTTAAGAGTATTAATTTTTATGATGTACGATGCAAACCTTTAATATACAATAATTGAAAACTGGGCTGGCCATTCCAAAACACTAACTGCATTAGATTTTAGCCCTTCTGGTACAACTTTGGAGGTGTGTTTTCGGTCATTGTCATGTTGGATCTTCCGGACCAAGGGGCATACATATTTACCTCCGAGTATGGATATATTACTTCATTTAGAATGTTTATCCAATTCCAGTTACAGTATATTTTACTACTTGAATTGGACCCATTGCTTGGCCCGAAAAGCCACCGCCAAACTTTACAGTTTTATTTGTATATTTTGAGTCGTCGTACAAACATTCATTAATCATGGCCTCTTAAATTAAACTCATCTGAAAAGAGAACAGTATTCCAATTCGGTCCTGACCAGTTCTTTAGCAAAATATATGCGAGCCAGATGTTTTTTCTCTGATATCGGTGGTTTCTCGTCGAGAAACAGTTCGGGCATATATTTATACCCTATACCACAATGTGGTATACCCTATACCACAATGTGCTGCTGTTTGTAACTACCAAAAATATTTGACCCAGACCCATCTTTTGTTATACCGATCGAATCAGAATCACTAACTGATTCGATTTAACGATGTCCGTCCGTCCATCCGTCCGTCTGTGTGTCCATGTAAACCTTGTAATCCAACTACAGGTCGCAAATATGAATATATTTTGATGAAATTTGATGTATAAGCTTTTATCGGCCATAGGATGAACGCTTTTGAAATTGGTGAGAATCAGTCCATGTTCAGACCTAGCCCCCATACAAATGACCCCTATGAAATCGACATAAATTGCCATAAGATCCAAATTGTCATATAGATCTTACTCAAATTGGGTTTCTATGCGTTTATTACATCCATTAAATGATCCAAAAATTATCCTTATGGGATAACTCTTAGTCATAGGCCCCATACAGAGCTGCTTCCCGATCTTCACTTAAATCTATCAAAAAATAAAAATATTGCACTGATTCTTCTCAAATTTTGTTTGTATATATTTTTACAAAATACAAGAGACTTTACCAAACATAGTCAGGATCGGTCCATTTTTGGGCCTAGTCCCCATATAGATATAGCATCCGATATGAACTTTTTCATATCTGCAGCCAAAAAAATTTATAAAAATCCCACTCAAATTTGATTTAGCTTATTTTCTATGTCCAGTTAGTTGGGCCTATGGGATAGGGTCTCTAAACGCATGGTATAGAGTATCATATAGTCGGTCTAGACCGACTATAATTATCTTACTTGTTTTAGTTTCGTATTGTTAGTGACCTCTTAGGTATCATTTTTGGACATTTTTTTAAACTCTTGCCATTAAATGCCATGCTGCCGCCAAAATGTTGCGTCGTCACCGTACGCATTTCACGATATTTCTTGATAATTTTTGAAATTACGGATTTATTCATAGAATATTACACACGAATTTCCTTTTGCTTAAGACCAGCAGTAAAATTATTTTGTTTTGTAGCTCTTCGCAAAACTATATTTTTGCCATTATTTTATAATAATTAATACAATTGTATTTAAAAAACAATTGAAAGAAAACGTCAGAAACTGTAAATATTGAAATAAAGGTTAAGATTTCATAAATTGTCTTTCATACCATCTTCTATTTTTTTTTTTTTGTTAACCAACACTCAGGGGAAGCCCCCTACAAATGCAATGTATTGTGTTGATTTAAGGAAAATAGGTTATGGGAAGGAGGAGTGAGGGAGTAGTGTTTATGGATATTTGACTTAAATTTTATTAGATTATAACTGTCAGGAAAGACCTCTGCGGGGAGTTTATTCCACATACGTCTAGTTCGACTGATAAACGAATTCTCTCTGAATGCGTTGTGCGGTCAACTGGACAATAGACTACAAACGGATGTGATGTACTAAAGAAGCGGGTAGAGCGAACCGAAACTCGGGCACTTAGAATAAGTTCGCTAATCTCAGAAGAACATTTCCCATGGTAATATCTATAGAACAGTGCTACACAACCCACATTCCGACGGTGTTCCAATGAATCAATAGAATTGGATACCCTACTGTCATTGATGAGCGCCAACGCCCTCCTTTGCACACGGTCCAGTAGCTCCAAAATAGACTTCGAAGCCCCTGCCCATATATGGGAGTTGTATTCCATTTTCGGTCGGATGTAAGTGGTATAGATTTTAAGAAGATCAGAAGGAGTGAAGTAATTTCTACACCGTTTTAGAAAACCAAGACACTTGAATGCTTCTTTCGACACTTGAAAAACATGCTCGTTCCAACGAACATCACATTGAATTCTCATGCCCAGAACATCAAGAGTATCCGATTCTTCAATACCTATACCACCCATATATACAGATGACATTGTTGATTCCATGGCCCTATGGGTCAACATACAACATTGAGTCTTCAGCGCATTAAAATCAACCCTATTCGCTTTACCCCACTCGGAGATTATTAAGAGGTCTTGATTGAGTGTGTCATTCATTGTCCGCCTTTTGCCCCCCAACCTCCAAGAGGCTTGGCCTATAATTAAAGGAAAATGACAAATGCTGCTGTCATCTGCGAAAGAGTATATAGAGTTAAAAGTTTGGCCAAGAAGGTCGTTCAGAAAGATAAGGAAAAGAAAAGGAGAAAGAACGGAACCTTGGGGTACCCCTGAATTAAGCTGAAACTCATTAGATGAGACCCCATCAATAACAACACGTATTGTTCGGTCTCTGAGAAAACTCGATATAAATCGAGAGAAGTCATTACCGACCCCAAATGCAATAAGCTTTGATATCAATGCACCGTGCCATACACGGTCGAATGCCTTGGAAATATCCAGAGCAACCACTTTACTTTCGCCAAAATTGCGAATGGATCGACTCCAGCGCTCAGAAAGTAGAGCTAACAGGTCTCCCGTGGAACGATTTTTACGGAAGCCATAGTGTCGATCATTAAGAAGTGAGTTGGCCTCTAGGTAGTTCACAAGGTGGAAATTGATCATGCTCTCCATCACCTTTGAGAGCGCAGAGCAGATTGCAATTGGACGGTAATTTTGAGGGTTATTAGCCGCACCCTTTTTAGGGATTGGCTGGACATTAGCAACCTTCCAGCAAGAGGGAAAGACTCCCGCACGATACGAAAGGATGAAAAGGTTGGCCAATGGACTGGCTAGCGTCGAAGGGCACTGATTCAGCACCAGTGCTGGTATACCATCCGGTCCCGGAGACTCGTTAATGTTGAGATCCAAAAGAACCCTTTTAACTGCACGTGCTCGGAAGAATATTTTAGGCATAGTACAAGATACTCTTTCGATACTCAACGAGTTTAATCAACTCTAGTACAGAAGTTTAAAAGTTTCCATTGTTTCCATCGTTTTTCTATTTTTTTAAATTGTATTTTTTGTAACAAATTTGTTATCTTTCGTTGAGAACACACAAAAAAGTGATTTCGCAGAAAAACACATAATTTTAGGACTTAACGCGAAATTATTAAAAAAAAAAACAAAATTGGCAAATTAAGAATTTTGTAAAAGTTTCCATTGTACTGTCACCCACTGTAGTTTGGAATCTATAATATTAATAGGCTAGGCGATTTCTTGTGACTGATGTTTTGTTCTACCGTTTTATCCCGATTATGACCACACGTATATTATTTGAAAGGCATTTCTTTTTAGCGGTTTTGCAGATTTACAGATTTTTTAATTTTCTCCTTTATTTTGAGTAAATGCATTTAAAGTTTTCTACTAACACATACATAAAATTAAATAATGCTATGTGTGTGTTTATTAAATTTGTTAATGTGTTTGTAATAAAAATTAATTTGTTTTTTGTGTTGATTTGTGAATTGGCTATAATTGATTATCATACTTTTAGGGTCTTTATTTAATGAAAAAATAATATTTCCTAGAATTTGCGCTCGAATTTCGAGGGCTGGTATCTGCTAGTTTTTGAAAATATCTTTGTAATTTCACAAAATTATTGGTATTTGAAAACATCTAATATCAATTTCGGGGGATTACAATTCCATTTGTATTGAAAAAATTTCTTTTTAAAGAATATGGGCAATTATGAAGAATTAGAAAAAGATTAAAAAAAAAATTTACAATAAATTTAAATTTTAAAAATGTTTTAATTTAAAAAATTAAAAAAAAAAAAAAACAAATTAAGACAATGTTTTAAAATAAACTAAATAGTATTTCAAAGGCAGGGCAGGGTTTAGCATAAGACTCAGCATATGGATGGATTTTGCTTAAGCAAAGACATCATCAACCGTATCAGAGTACACCAGATGAAATGGATGTTTAAACGAACGAGCTTTAAAAAAAGATGACCAATTTTTTATTTTTTTTTTTCTATAATAGTAGCGCTTTTTTAACTTTAACGCCGTGAGCAACATTATTGACGATCAATGAATAGCAATAAGTTTTAAATGCCTTTAACTTGGCAATTGAAGAAATACGTCAACTTAGCAACTTGAACAACAACAACAACGAAATACCAAAGAAAGAAAAAAACAATATCATTAGCAGCAGCGACTGAGACATTAACACGATCTCTGTTGTTGTTATTGTTGTTCAGTACCCTACCGCAGAATCACAATTGCCAAAACCCAAAAGATACTGCCAATGTACGAAGATTTTTAGAAGTGAGACTTTTATTAATACAGTAGACGTATTACGGTACGGACGTGTGTATCTTAAAACGGTCTCCCCAAAAGTCGACATTGCAAAATAAATTTAAATTATTCAAATTAACGTTTAACTAGTAAATGAAAAAAATACAAGCACACAAATTATAAATAGTGGGTGTTTTTCATCGAGACTACATTTTATTTATAGATATTTAATCAATATGATTTTTAAAGATTTAAGTTAAAAAAAAAATTCACAAAAAAAAAAAAAAAAATATTACCAAATAATTTGGAGATTGTGTAAACTTAACTAAAATCAAAAAAGTTAGGGGGAAAAAATTATAATTAAATCACGAAATCTTACGAAAATAAAAGTGTTAAAAAACAAAAGCAAAAACATGTCTAAACCATCACCATTCTCCGCCGAACAGGGAGCCCTACTAAATAAGCGTAACATTTGCTTAACGGTGTTTTGTCTAATCGTGGCTGCATTATGGAATACCTGCAGTGTTTCGGGAGCCCCAGCCAAACTTGGTATTTTCACAATATTCCTTTAATTAATGAAATTGTTGCCGAATTTGTCGGTTAACAATTTCTGTAAATATTTTATTTTTTTTAAAGGGCTTATGAAAATAGTTGGCTTAATTAACTGTAAAAACATTAACTTAATAACAAATAAAAAATACATAACAACAACTAACTGTTGCATTTCCTTAACATTATTGTATTTCTGGTAAACTGACCTAAATTGATTGCAATTAACCCAAATACGTAATAATAAAAACATTTTCCAAGAGTAGAAAAAAAATAACACCAAATTACTTTAAGTTGAAAATGTATCTACAGTGTGGGCAATATGAAAATGAACAATATGTATAAAGATCCTCATCCTAAAGAGTTAGCGAGTTTGATGATTTAGTACAAGTAAACAATTATATATTTTTTTTACAAAATTTAAAAAATTATTAGAATAAAATTTATTTAAATTTAAAAAAAAAATTTTTAAAAGCAATATATTTAAATTTTGTAAAAAACAATTTTCTAATAAAATTTATTTAAATTTTTGCTTTAAAGGATTAAATTAAAAATAAGGTAATTTAATTTCTTTATCAATTTCACTTAAAAGCTCTTTAAATATTATTAGCGATTTTAAACTTTCCTCATAGTTGATACACTTATTTGATTATTTTTCTTTAAACAGTTTATCGTCCAAGTCCTGTATTATTTCGCAACGCCATGAAAGTAAAAACATTATGAAATTTTTGTTGTAAAATTAAATATTTCAATACTTTCTGTTCTCAAAAGTATTTTGCTCCATCTCCAGTTGTTTTTTCCTTGATTCCATAACTTTCTTTCAAATAATTGCTAAAAAATAATAAAACACTTTTAAAAATTTGCTATAAACATTTTATATAAAAAATGATTGTCAATCCTGTGGTTGTATAGTCTGAAAGAATCTTTTACATGGATAAAAAGTTTAGTTCTTTAGTACCATTTCCCGTACAAAAGTGCCAAAGCTTTAGTGTCTCCAGCTGTTCTCTCTTCCATTCCATAAGTTTCTTTTAAAGAATTGAATATATTCTCAAATACAAAAAAAAAAAAAAATTAAATATTAAAACATTTAAAAAAATTGTTTATAAGCAACAATATGAGAATTGATTGTCCTGCGGTTTTTTCTGTACAGGGTGAACCATATAAGTTTTGCATTTTGATTTTGCTATAAATAAAAAACTCATAATTTTTTTTTTCATTCGGGTTCTTTTATTCCAAAAACAATCCTTGTGGTTAATTATGGAATATTATATCATTCAAATGACTTCCTCGGCTGGCTTTGGAGTAGCCTATACGAACAACCCAAATTTTCAGTACATTTACGACATTATGGAACTGTCCGATGACTGCACTAATTTTTTTTCGTTGCCTAAAACTCATTCTTAACAGCTCCGCACAAATAATAGTCCAACGGGGTCAAATAAAAGCTGCTAGGGGGCCACGCAAAAGATTGATTTTTCACGGCTTGTGTGGCACGACGCACCATGTTGTTGCAACCAAATATTGTCCAGATCTATATCTTCGTAAATGGGCAACAAATAATCAGTTATCATTGCACGGTAGCCCTCATCGTTCACAGTAACGCATTTGCCTTCCGTATGTTCGAAGAAAAATGGCCCAATGATACCGCCGGCTCAAATACCACACCAAACAGCGCATCGTTCTGGGTGCATTAGCTTTTCTGCAGTCATGTGTGGATTTTCTGTGCCCAGGCGTGATCACCGAGGTGAAAATGAGCTTTGCCAGAAAAGATGATTTTTCGGTAAACATCCTCATCTTCTTTCAAGCGTTACATAGCTCAACGTTTAGTTTAGTGCTTTAGTACTTTATCCCGTCCCTTTTTCCTCTCAAAAGTACCAAAGAACCACGGCGAACGATTTAGTTATTTTTAAGAAAATTGTAAAAATTCTATTAACGTCCCACGAGGAAATATGTGATTAAAGTTCCTCACATTCTAAACTGGTTTTTGTTCGAAATAAGCTTTGCAATTTGAAAACAGGGAATCTTAGGTCTTGTAAAAAGGAAAAAGTTATGATTTTTTGAAATATATGCTTTCATCTTCTCCACCACGCACCATTGAAACAAAATTGAAATTTGCATATTAATTACAGTATTAATTGCAACTAGCAGATTCCAGCAGTCGAAATTCGAGTGCAAATTCTAGGAAATTTTATTTTTTCATTTACTAAAGACCCTAAAGGTATGTTTCACAATTCAAATCATCTTAAATGAAGAAAACAAACTCAACACAATAACACAAACTCATTTACGAATTTAATAAACACACATAACATTGTATAATTTTATGTATGTGTTAGTAGCAACTTTAAACGATCATAAATCCAAAAAAATATTCCAGACGATGAAAATCTGTAAATCTGGGTAACAGCTAAAAATAAATACCTTTCAAATGATAAATTTTTTGTCAAAATCGGGGTAAAACTGTGAAACTTACATCGGTCACAAGAAATCACCTTGCCGATTAATATTATAGATATGTCTGAATATGACTTCAAATCTAACGGAAAAAAGTCTTGTAAATAGGAAAAATTTTGCGATTTTATTTCTTGTGGAATATAAGGTTTTTTAAAGGTTCAAAGAATTAGCGAATATCAGAAAAAAAATAAATGATTAAAAATCCGATTGATCTACATTTAAGGTAGTCATAGATTTTCCCTTACCTTTTATCGGAAAATAAAACTTCGTTAATCTTTTTACAAAAAAAAAATAGTTATTAGAATATGAATCTTATTTGGATTCCTCAATTGCCAAATCAAATAACTTCACTTTCTTATTTATGAAAATTTTAATATCAAGGCGCTTTATTGACGGCTAACTGTTTATATTTAAAACAATTTTTTTTAATAATAAGGTGTTATTTCTTATCTATAATATTAATAGGCTAGGCAATTTTTTGTTACCGATGTTTTGTTCTACCGTTTTATCACGATTTTCACCAAACATATATTATTTGAAAGGTATTTCTTTTAAGCTGTTCACCAGATTTACAGATTTTTTAATTTTTTCCTTTATTTGGAGTAAATTGTATTTAAGGTTGCTACTAACACATACATAAAATTATACATATGCTATGTGTGTGTTAATAAAATTTGTTAATGTGTTTGTTAATGAGTTTGTTATCTTCATTCACATTAATAATAATCCAAAAAAGTGTTGGTTTGTGAATTGGCTTAGTTGAAAAATACAGTTGCCTAGAAATTGCACTCGAATTTCGAGCGCTGGTATCTGCTAGTTATTGGATTAATATGCTAGATTATGAGAATATTTCAATTAGAAAAAATCTTTATATTTTGATATATTTTCAAGTGAATTTCGACCTTATGTAATATAATACATTTCTCAGATTCATAAATCGAGTCTGAAAAAGTACCAACTTAGACAAGCTTGAGTTTGAGTACCAATTTAAAAATTTAAATTTTCATCTATTCCAGGTATCATCAAGTACAATGAATGGTATCCCAAGTTTGAATTTACAATTGATTTTAAATAAATTGAATAGAATCAAATGTTTACAAGTGTATGTAATTCCTAATTTCTGAAAATTTTATGGGCGATATTAAGAAATATCGTTTTACTATTTTTTTTTTTTTTGAAGTTGAAATAGAGATAGTTTGGAACTTTACGCAGCTATTTTTCCAACTACCTCACGAACAATAAACGTATTTAATTACTTGGATTTACATTATTCATACAAAAAAGTTAACATTATTCATAAACATTATTCATAAAAAAAGTCAATAAAAAATATATATATTTGGATTTATTATTGTGTGGAAACATTTTGTTAAAACGACTGAGCATTTTGATAAGAAAAATTCATTCTCAAGCTAAAAAAGAAACAAAACCTCAGATTCTAACTATATTTTCTTATAAAGAAACTTCTATAATCTTGATGTTTTTTATAGAAAAGTCTATTAGTTTAAGTATTTTGTAAACCGGACTCAACACTAAATCAGTTTTTTTAATTTGAAATTTCCCCATAATCTCCTGGACAATTAAAAGAAAAATTGTTGCTTAAAATTCTGGCGGGTTTAAAAAGAAAAATATCAACAATCAGAGTTCAGAAAAAAAAACACACACTGAATACAAAACTCGTACATATATGTAAACAAACTTAGCTGAGACCAATAAACACATATTTTTATTTTGATATCAATTATGTGTGTTTCTAAATCTTGTACGGTGCCGAACACAATCATGACTGTGTTTCATTGTAATATTTCGTTATGTACACGAACTTGTTTCAATCACGTATTTTTTGTTTCGAACACACATAAAACACACAGGTTCAAGTGTAGCTTTATTTAAAGTTCGTGTTCTTGCACGTGTACTGCTAAAAAAAAAAAAAAACAGAAATCTGATACACCCCTATAAAAACGACAACAATTGTTTCAGCAAAATTTATCAAAAAAATCTAAAATAACCCACTAGCAGTTATAAAAAAATTAAAATAATAATAATAAATAAAAAAACAATAAAAAATTAAAATTTAAAAACATATTAAAAAAAACGAAATTATGTCATAAACAACATATAAAATTTCTCTGTTTTCTATTTTATTACTATCTTTTTATTTATTTTTTTTATTTTTTATTTTTTATTTTTATCTTTTTATTTTTATTTTTTATAACTGTTAATGAATTATTTTTGATTTTTTTAATAAATTTGGTTGAAACAATTGATGTCGTTATTATAGGGGTGTATCAGATTTTTCCGATCGCCAGTAGATAATGTTTTAAATTTAGATGTAGGCGTTCAATAACATGTTCCGTTTTTTTTTTAGTAGTACACGTGCAAGAACACGAACTTACGTGTTCGAAACAAAAAATACGTGATAGAAACATGTTCGTGTACATAACGAAATATTAAAACGAAACACAGTCATGATTATGTTCAGCACCGTACAAAATTTAGAAACACACATAATTGATATGAAAATAAAAATATGTGTTGGCTGCTTTAGAACAGAACATTGTGTGTTTGATGTGTGTGTTTTCTGAACCTTGTAAACCTTGTAACCTTAGTAAAGTCGTTCTTTAAAAAATTTTAAAAATGTCTTTCAGATTTTCTGTTTTCACGGTTAATGAGATTTTTATTTAGGCGTTGCCAACTTCTTGTTTTCTTACTGAACCCACCTTTTTCATATAAATTACAATAACCAACGAAATTTTGCTATTCATTTCCAGTAAATAAGCAGCCCCAGATTCTAAGAGGATTTCATTAACAAGAATAATACTTAATCAAATTTGGACATTAGCAGAGTTTGCTCATAAAAATGTCTTTCAGATTTTTCTATTTTGATAGTTAATGAGTTTTTTATTTAAGCGTTGCCAACATCTTGTTTTGTTACTGCATTTTCAGTAAATAAGCATCCCCATATTTTCAAGAGAATTTAATTTACAAGAAGTTACTAGAATTTTTGAGATTTTCAAAATAAAAGGGTTCTAATTTGGTAAACAAAAAAAAAAAAAAAAAAAAAAAAAACAGAAAAACATTAGCACAGTTTTCTCGTAGAAATGTCTTCCTTATTTATTCTACCAGCCAATGAATTGTTTATTTTAACTTATCGTTTTTATATAAATTACAACAATCAATGAAATTTTGGCCTAAAAATTAATTTCCAAATTATAAGAGAATTTCATTCTCAAGATATCACTAGAATTTTTGAGTATTGCAAAGGAAAAACTCTTAGTTTGGGAAATTTTCTAGATTTACGGCCCCACAGAATCTCCTGAATATTCAAAAGGAATTATAACTAAAATTCTAGCGGTTTTAAAAAAGAAAACATCTGGAATATTTCTAAGTAAAACCGTTAATAGGTTAATACATGAACTAATTTGGTGTGGGTTTGCTAAAAGAAATGGCTTTTATATTTGCTATTGTGATAGTTAATGCAACTTTAATTTCAGCGTTGCCAGCTTCTTATTTTGTTAAATCCCTTTGTCTTCAAACAATCTGTTAATTTTCTTATTGAACCCATCGTTTTTATATAAATATAATTACAGTAGTCAATGATATTTCAGTATAATAATGCATTTCCAGTAAATAAGCATCCCCACAAAAAAAACCCAAAAAATAAAACAAATATGTAAACTGTTATGTAAGGTTTATATTATTAACATGTATCGAAGAATGTGTGCATCACGACATTAATAATGATGATACGGTAGGTACCAGTACTACTAGTGTGCATTAACATCATTTAAAACAAAAAAAAAATAAATAAAAAGTTTAAAACGACCTCAAAGTACGGAATTATCATGGGGTCGTCTTTAGCTTATTATTATGTCAGTTTTTTTTTATCTTTAACTGATGAAGTTGATCATCTTTTAGTTCAAGTTAATGACTTTTTTCATATTTAATTTCATAAATAAAGATGATGCTGCTGCTATTTTTGTATTATCTTAAGGCTTGTAAATTAAATTCTTTTTTTTTTTAATTGTGGCCTAAAATGTGTGGTTGTTTTACTGGTTTTTTAAAAAATATTTTTTACGTTTTTTTTTCCAAAGGCCTTATTATAATTATAGGCGGTTTTAAATTGAATCAGTTTTAAAGCAATTGTAATTACGTTTCTATAATTAAATTCATTTTAATTTTATGCTGTTTGCATTATAGCAACTACTTTGCTGACTGCTTTAAAAGGTTTAAGTTTAAAATGATTTAAAGATATGGCCACGGTAATAGCAGTGTTGTAGAATAGATGATTATTTGCTGAAAAACATTTAGTTTTCGCTTGAATTGTCAGTTCTGTATTAGTTAGACCCCAAATTTATAACTTATCAATTGGGTTTCGTATAGAAGAATTCAAAGTTAATGTGCTCATTATACCACAATTTGGTGAGGGTGTAATTGGGTTTTATTATACCGATCGACTCAGAATCAGTTTCTGAGACGATTAAATGATGTCCGTCCGTTCATCTGTCTATCCATCTGTCGTAAATATGTATGTATATATTTAGAAAATTTTAACGGTATATTTTTTAATAAAAAATATGATTAATAATTCGATTCAATTTAATTTAGCTGGTGACTGCCAGTGAATTAAATTTTTCATTTAAAACTGAAGTGCTAAACTTCACGCTTTTTATCACCGAACCATTTTTTAAACTGTGTCGAACAAATTACGGGGATTCCTGTGATGACGAGAATAAAAATTTGATTTGGACATTAGCGAGAATTCCCGTCATTAGTTTTTTTAAAGACAAGTGAATGACGGGAATTCCCGTAATTCAGCCGAACATTTTTTGTTACCGATGTTTTGTTGTACCGTTTTATCCCGATTTTGACCAAACGCATATTATTTTAAAAGTATTTCTGTTTAGCTGTTCACCAGATTTACAGATTTTTAAATTTCTTCCTTTATTTTGAGTAAATTGCATTTAAAGTTGCTACTAACACATACATAAAATTATATGTACATATGCTATGTGTGTGTTTATTAAATTTGTTAATGTGTTTGTGTTTCTTAATGAGTTTGTTATCCCATTCACAATAATAATAAACCAAAAAAGTGTTGGTTTGTGAATTGGCTAAGTTGAAAAATAGAGTTGCCTAGAAATTGCACTCGAATTTCAAGCGCTGGAATCTGCTAGTATATATTATTTTAAAAATTTATGAAAAATCCATTTTACAAAAAAAAAGTGTGAGGAAACAATTAAAATTAATTGAAAAAATTTTAATATATTGTTATATTCTTCATATGCTTATTTTTATTAAGCCCCTAAATCATTGGAATAACCTAAAATGTTAAGCATATTTTTTAAATAAAACTTCTTATTAGCATTGCATGCTCTCACTCACATTACCTTAAATTTTTGAACATTTCAATTTGTAAAAAGTTTTTTCTAGCTGTTGCTATTTTTTCTGCCTTTACTGTATTGTGGTGTTTGGTTATTCACATTATGTAAATTTATCTAACAATGTAAATTAATTTTGATTTGTTACTAATTTGTATAAATTATATATTGTTTTTTCTTCTTCTTTTTTTTTTAATTATAACATGAAACAGCTTATGCACGTACAAATATTTGCATGAAAACCAAAAAACCCAACTAATTTGTTTACATATCCCAGTTTAGTTTTTGGGGAAACTAAATTTTTCAAATTTTTTTTAATTAAAATTTTTGTTCAACTCAAATTTAAAACCTTTAACTCATATAATGCTTTATTCTTGTTACACGGCCATAAATACCGTAACTTCTTACGTTACTTCGAACGGTTTGTTGATGGATTGAAGAAATGTCATTCGCTATTTCCACTAGCCGAAACTTTTACTGTAGCGCATCCTTCTTGAATTTCTTATTTGTTTTTTTATTTTAATTTATGTGATTTTCTGAATTTGAAATAATTTTAAATATCGCAATCAAAATAACATTTAAAATAACTTTAGAATATTTTAGACAATTCTTCATCAATTCTCTTTTACGATCTGAATAGTCAGTGTCAAAGTAATTAATTATAAATTATAACTTGTTTTTCAAAATACCAAATGATTCACAAGAATACAATGTCCGATGACAGAACTTTTCTTAAAGGTAGCATTGTGTTGAGAATAAAAATGTATAGAAAAATAACTTGTTAATAAATATTAAAGAATTGCTTATTAAAAATATTTAATATAATAACTTTAATGAAATATTTTTTTTTGTATAATTCGTTTTTTGTTTTGCATTTAAATATATAAATCTTTTGTTAATGTTGATTTTAATATATTGTTTTTGGACGGGTATATTTTTTTGCCAATTAACCAAAAAAATTTATTGCAAAAACAATTGAATGTGATAAAATATTATGTCCAAAATTTAAATAAAATTAATTTTTATATAACCGCTGAATGAATACCAATGATATTGAGTCAATAACAAGTTGAACTTAGTAGAGGTTTTACTTGTTGCAATGATTTTGTTTAATAGCGTCAAATTAACAATATTAAAAACAAAATAAAAAAAGAACAAGTAATTTTTTAATATGCGCAAAAAATCCTAAAACAAGTTTAATTAATAAGCAATAAAAAAACATCTTTATTTAATAACAAATTAGCGTGTATATATTACCGATTGTTTTAGTACTCGTTTGATATATACAGTAGGGTGCATCAAACGCTTCGCAATTAAAAAAAATTTCATAGAAATTGTCTGTCCCTATATTACTTTTTTTTCAAAATGCTAAAAAAAACAATATATGTAAAGTTTTGTAAAAATTGAATAACATTTATGTGGTCCACAGGTGCTCAGGAAATCCTGAGCAATAAGGCATTTTGAGTAAAAAAACAAAATAAACATATATTCTAATATAAAATGTGATTCATATATATTCATTCATATATATATATATATATATATATGTATTAGACTGGCCCTTCGTTGTATGGGCGATTTTAAACTTGCTCCGAATCCCGCTCCCCGGGACTCATTTTTTGAGGTCAATGGAAAAACTAATCCAGAAAAAATTTCAGCTCATTTGAAGAATTTTTGAGCTATCCCTGGCCCTTCAAAGTTTTGAATTTTTGGTATTTTTGCCAAAATTTTCCGTTGTAAACACCCTAGTGTATAAACTATAAACCCAAATACAAAATGGGTTTTTTTTCCTACAAAGACGCTTTTATTACCTTTCCAAAATGCCCAAAATCTCTAAATTCTGATTAAAAACAACGACAATATAGGGGTTTATATACAAATTTATTGTAAGTAATGAATAAATTAAAAGCAACACGTTACAATAAAAATTAGTTCGTCATTCGTTTTGCAACAGTGTACTTTTCAAATGACTTGAGTATTGTTGACGATACTTATCAACTGTTAATAACAAGAACTGCTTCTGCTCTTCATCGCGAGTGAGGAGCTGGTTGAATTCTTCCATTAGTTTTACCTTGCGTTCAGAGACGTCATTGACTACCTGCATTTTTTGAACAACTTGCAAGCCTTCAATGTACGAATGATGTTGTGGCCAAGTAGAAGGTTCATAAGCCATGAAGTCAGTAGAGATATTGAATCTTTTAAAAAATTCCGCGGTTCTCTTTGTAACGAAAAACGCTAAAGTTTTGTTTTTAAATGAAGGTACATCTTTCGGTTGTATAATATTTCGATTTTGAAATATGTTGTCATGTTCAGATGGATCACCTCGGAGAGACTGTACCATTTTTGCTTTTACATCAACATTTATGCTGTTGTCAAAAAATGCTAAGCCAACTGCTTCATCAGAAAGATACCACAAATGGCCACACATTTTTTTTAATGCTGCATTCGAAATATCCTTGTCCACTATACCATAATTGTGCAAATCAATTAAAAAAGCCAAATCAACATTGGGAGCTGCGGCGGCAAACGGTGCGTAAAACCAGGCTTTAACATATAATGTTACGACAAATAAACATATATCGCGTATTCCTTTGAGCTCGCGCACTTTTAGTTCAAATTGTCCGCGAAACAAATAAATTTTCAAGCAATATATTACTTTCGCCATCCACCTGGCGTGGTGAAATGCTCCAGGCGAGCGGAATGAGACTCCAGATGGCGGTGTTTTTCCCAAGAAAATCAGAACAAGCTTAAGAAACTCAGCATAGTCGGCTCTGCTGTGTTTTTCGTTCAATTGGTCAATGCAAAAGCTCCCGATTTCGTCTGATATGTTCGACAAGTCGACATTATCATCATCCAAAGCCGTTTTATATTCAGCAACATCTAGTTCTTCTACAATAAAAGTAAAAGCATTGAAAAGTAATTAGTTTCAAGTTACATTGAAATACATGCTTCGTATATGTTATACAACAAGAACATACCCCATTTAGCTTGAAATCTCTTGAATAAAACCACATCCGGCGCAGATGTTGCCCCCATTTTTATATCAAAGACCGCTTTAACAACAATTTCATAAATATGATGACGACAGGCCAAAATCATCAAGCTTCGCCCGAGCCCCTGCTGAAGTAGCGTGCACGCGCCATTTAACCGTCCTGTATTCGATGCTGTTGTGTCGCAACAAATCGCTTGAATATTTTGTTCCAAACCCCATTCAGTAATAACATTAATTACCGCGGCCGATATCTGATGGCCAGTTCCATTTCGTATAGATGGGATGCCAAGCAGTTGATCGCCATTCTTATTGGATACGATAACGGGAAGACGGTCAATCTTTGATTTTCCATGTATACTGGGTAATAATTTGCCATCAAAATGAACAGTGCATGGCATATCCGGATTCAATTTGTAATTATCTTTTATTTTGGTAGCAATTGATTCGCGTTGTAATTGTCGTACTCGCTGTAGAGTGGTCCGATTGATTATCAATTTTTGAACGTCGTGGCCTAGCGACTCAGCAACTGCGACCAGTAGATGAACAGCATATCTATCTGAGACCTTGCATTTATCGAGAGCAGACACAATTCTTTCATTGATAAAATTAAATGTGCCTCTTTTAGAAGATGGCACTGTATTCACAGCAAAGTCCACATCCATTTCGGAGTCGGTTTCAACAAGTTCGTTCATTTCAATAGTAGTATCATTTGAATCGATATCATCAAGATTACTTGTATCTGAAATAGATGCCAACTGTTCCTCCTCCCTTCTTCTCCGCTCTGCTTCAGCTTGTATGCGATCCAATCTTGCCTTCTCCTTTCGCATGGCGACTGTATCAATGCCTAATATGACGCCATGCCGACCCTTTCTTTGATTTATTAAAAATTGCTTGTCGGCTTTGTTAGTCATAACGTCCATGGCATTTGCTGCTGCGATATCGAACAATTCTTCCAACTTCTTTAGAAATGCCTTTTCACTCTTCTTGTGTGCTGCACTTTCGCGGCTTCTATGTTTAAATAATTTATGCCACTTACCATGCAACAATAACAATTTGTCAATGCACTTATCTTTGCGTTGTGTTGGAATGTAAGCTTTATCCCAAAAACCGCACGCCTCATTTACAACTATAGCTGCACTAGCACGCAACGAAAGTCTTTGGTCGTTATAGATACTGAATAAAAGCGATAAAACTTGCCCTTTGGATGGTAACTTAGCGCCTAATATTTGTGTACAAGGTTCACCGATTAAATAAACACGAGTTTTAGAACGAGTTGAAAACATTTTGAATAAAACTGTGCTGTTCAAAATAACGTAACAGCTGTACACTGCTATTGTGAATGAACATTAGAGTGGTGCAAATAAATGAAAATGATTTCTGAAGCCACGAATGGCCTTATTTTTTCCTTTGGATATGAAAATACCTCTTGTGAAATCTGGTGCCGATTGAATAAAGAAAAGTCGGCGCGAAATCGATTGAAAATTGGATTTGAAAATACATGTCAAAAAAATGACTTTTTTAAGAAATATTTGGGTCATTTTGACCCCAAGTGCATAAAAGGATTAATTTTGAATTTTTTGTCTTTAGATATTTATAACTAACAATATTTTATAGTCAAGTCAAATTTAACTTATATATGAAGATAAACCAAGTAATTTCGTTATAAATTGATACTTAATCAAAAAAAGATAATCTTAAATAACAATTTTTTCTAAAAAACTGTTAAAAATTTCCGTTTTCCGCGCCGACTACTCTGTTATCAAATCTGCATCAAATTTCATACTATTATTTTTATATTCAAAGGAAAAAAATAAGCCCATTTGTGGGCTTTAGAACTCATTTTGAAAAATGGCCATACAAACGTGAACGACTCTAATGAACATATATAAATAGACAATTCACAATGAAATAAGGTACGTTCACGTTGACTATAACAGCAATACCTTTGTCATTTTTAATCAGAATTTAGAGATTTTGGGCATTTTGGAAAGGTAATAAAAGCGTCTTTGTAGGAAAAAAACCAATTTTGTATTTGGGTTTATAGTTTATACACTAGGGTGTTTACAACGGAAAATTTTGGCAAAAATACCAAAAATTCAAAACTTTGAAGGGCCAGGGATAGCTCAAAAATTCATCAAATGAGCTGAAATTTTTTCTGGATTAGTTTTTCCATTAACCTCAAAAAATGAGCCCCGGGGAGCGGGATTCGGAGCAACTTCAAAAATAAGGGCCAATCTAATATGTATACATGTATATACAATCATATCGTGCTAATTTTTATACCCTATACCACTATGTGGTTTGGGTATAATGACTTTGTGCTGCTGTTTGTAACAACCAAAAATATTTGACCTAGACCCATCTTTAATTATACCGATCGAATCAGAATCACTTTCTGAGTTGATTTAACAATGTCCGTCCGTCCGTCCGTCCGTCCGTCCGTCCGTCTGTGTGTCCATGTAAAGCTTGTAATCAAACTGCAGGTCGCAAATATGAATATATTTTGATGAAATTTGGTATATAAGCTTTTATCGGCCATGGGATGAACGCTATTGAAATTGGTGAGAATCGGTCCATGTTCAGACCTAGCCCCCATACAAATTACCCATATGAAATCGACATAAATTTCCATAAGATCCAAATTGTCATATAGATCTTACTCAAATTGGGTTTGTATACGTTCATTACACCCACTAATGAGTAGTCCAAAAATGATCCCTTTGACCCCATATAGAGCTGCTTCCCGATCTTCACTTAAATCTATTAAAAAACAAAAATATTGCACTGATTCTTCTCAAATTTTGTTTGTATATATTTTTGCAAAATACAAGAGACTTTACCAAACATGATCAGCATCGGTCCATTTTTAGACCTAGTCCCTTTATAGATATAGCATCCGATATGAACTTTTTCATATCTGCAGCCAAAAAAATTAATAAAAATCCCACTCAAATTTGGTTTTTGCTTATTTTCAATGTCCAGTTAGTTGGGCCTAAGAGATAGGGTTTCTAAACGCATGGTATAGGGTATCGTATAGTCGGTCTAGACCGACTATAATTTTCTTACTTGTTTAATTTAAATTTAATTGGTAGAGGTAATATTCGGTTATTTTCGTAAATTCCGTAGATCTTGTTCATCATCCTGTAGAACATTTTGGAAGTGATCTTTCAAATCAGTACTTAGCTGGACTTCTCGTTCAGAACAATCATTAACAACATTTATTGCTTCTTTTTTCTTTCATTGCTAGTCCAACCGTTCCGAGCCAGGTCCTTATTAAACGGATCGTCTCGTTCGCATACAGTTGGAATTCGTCCAGGAAGCGTGCACTGACTACTACGGGTATATCGTCTGAGAATCCTATGATTTCGGCCTACTCTGGAATCTCAAGTTCAAAAACCTGGTTGTACATGACATTCCACAGTAACGGCCCCAGTACTGAGACCTGTGTGACCCCTGCCGAGGTCTCGGGTGAGACCATTCCCACTTCCGTCCCATACCAAAGGGTACTGTGTGAGAAGTAATCACCTATGATCCTCATAAGGTATTTTGGTACGTTAAGCTTCCGTAGTGAAAGCATTATATGGTTCTACCACGCGCTATTAAATGCGTTCTTTATGTCCAGTGTAATCACCGCACAATATTTCTTGGCCGCTCCTTTATTGCTTGCAACTTTATTAATGATGTGGTGTAAGATGCAGAATTTTACCATTCTGAAACCTTGAGTCTAGTTCAAGTAGATAAAATAAAAACCGAATAAATCAGAAAGAGTTGTATTTGCAGTAAGATGTTTTGGAAATTTGGGTTTTCCAAAATCCATGTCATATCTACCTTGCAATTAGAAAGCAGCATTGATAGAATTTTGCTTTGGAGGTAGCATTTAATTGGGGATAGCTTTTCGCTTTTGTGGTGGAGCTTTGCTGCTCCAAAGAGCAAGTGGCACCATTTTTTCCGAAAAATACCAGCGCGCTGATTGCACTCTCAGGTATGATGGAATGGACAGTTTTGTACGTTGTAAGAGAATGAAGCATTTGTAGATCATTCCATGGGGCATTTATTGCAGAATCACAGATTATCCACCAGGTACTATAGGTGAGAGTGACAAAGTTGGCAAATTCACGTAGTTTGGTAGTCTGTTGTTTTGAAGTTATAGTGCCAGTAGGTAGTTGATGTATTTGTTGCTGAATGTATAACAGTTTGGCCATCCAACGTGCTTTATGAAAGACTCCTGGACAGTTTAATTTTACTACTTCTGTAATACTTGAAAAATGTAGGTATATTACACAAAGCTTTGTGAACTCCATATAATCATCTTTGTCTCTATATTTTCAAGAATCGATGGTACATTTTGCTGTCTATATTGCATTGGCTCCAAGATTATTAACTATGCTTCTTACTTGTACATTCACTGGCTCTGAGTTATACGGTTCTAATTCAAAATTGTCGTGAAATCGTTTAAACAATGTAACATCTGGTGACTTAGAAGTCTTGATCTTTAGGTCATCAAAATCACAAGATAAAACGATTTCTCCAATATGATGGCGGCAAACTGACTAAAGAATCACACGACAAAATTTCTTTTGCACACTGATGCAGGCAGTAATTACATGGCATGTGTTGGCAGAAGTTACTACTACTGAGCTACTCATATATTAAGTCAGCAATGAGTGAGCCATACTTACGATCAGTTCCTTGTGGATGTGCTGGTGAACGTTTCCAACGATAATGGTGAGACGTTCCTCTGTTTTGTATCCCAATGTTAAGTTGTATATTAAGGAAAGCGCCACTGTTCCTTGCAAGCAGTTGCAATCTCCATTGCAATATCTCTCCTCCTAGCTCTGTAATTATAGCTTTTGTATACGCAGCCTGTTGGGCTGGACTTACATATATTTAAGGGTGTTGCTAACGAAACAAGATTAGGTTTTAGCATAATGTCATATGGAACGAATAAACTTGTTCCTGTTCTTTTATTTCGATGATGACATAGTGTACTTGTTGATGGTCTTTCAACAATGTTCTTTTATTACATTCTGAGTCGATTTACCGATATCCGTCCGTCCGTCTGTGTGTCCACATAAACCTTGCAATCAAACTACAGGTCGCAAATATTTGAATGAAATTTGATATATAAGTTTCTAACGGAATGGGTAAATTTCGTTTGTAAAACTTTTGCTCGCTTTTTTGGAATTTCTATCCGGGAAGGAGTCTTCTTTATATAAATTTTGCAACAAAATGACCTGCTTCTTTTGCGCAACTACATATTGCTGGCCATACCAAAAACTTTCTGGTAAATTTTGTGTGCTCTTGGGTACTAAACTTATCTTAAACATTTCCTGGAGGAAATGTTGCTTTTCGAACTGCGAAAAATCTGCCAGTACATATATTTCGTCGTCCATGATGCATCAGGAGTATTTTTTTATGAAACATGATTTCAATTCCCGTGCTCTGTTTTTTGCCTCCGAATTTTTTGCAAATTTCCTGTCTGGAACATTTTGGACTTTGTATGTTTTTCTAAACCTGCATTGGCTTTAAATTTTCTCTCCAAAATTGTCCGAGCACTGAGCTGACAGGGCTGCTTTTCTACTGGATGTTTCATATGCTTCCCATTTTCTTGGGCTTAAAAACAGCATGTGGACCTTTCTTTCTTTCCGCATTAAGTTTACTATCAATGGTTAAATTCTACTGATAGTTTCTAATAACATTGGAAACAGTTTGACGGCAAACCAACTAGCATTCCTTGTTAACAATTTGGCCTGGCGAAGAACTTCATAATGCATCACACTACTTCGTACATGTCGGAAATATGAATAGTTAGTTAGTTAATTGTTCTTTATTTTTTCAAAATAAGTGTTTTACAAAAATATAAAACTAAATATAAAATTTAATATTTCCAGATTTTAATAATTTTTAGGTAAAAAAAGAAAAATATGAATAAAATAAGAACTTACGACTTTGACATACTGTCGTCATACATACTGACATACTGTCTTATTTTATTCATATTTTTCTTTTTTTTTTACCTAAAAATTATTAAAATCTGGAAATATTAAATTTTATATTTAGTTTTATATTTTTGTAAAACACTTATTTTGAAAAAATAAAGAAAATCGGTGCATGTTCATACAAATGATCCCTATGAGATCAACTCGAATTGCTCCAAGATTCAAATTATCAAAAAATATTGCACAGATTTTTTTTTAAATTGGTTGTTTGGTTTCAAAAAGGTTGTTTTTTTTTTTTTTTTGCTAAGATAGAACTTACGAAAGGGTTAGCTGTCAAACAAACTGCCGTACGGCGCTCATTTTTTGACATTTATGATCAGTATACTCATCATGAATAGATTCACGCTTGAACAATGCTACCACATTATTCAAATTTTCTTTATAAATCAGTCATCGATTTGCACAACTTATAGATGACTATGCTTTTTATGGCGCACATAATAGTCTATCTGAGCAAGCCATCCTTCGAACTGTGGATAGATTTCATATCACATACTCTCTAAATGATGCTATAACACCAAAACGCCGAAGGAATGTGCGTACTGAAGAGAATATCGCCGCTGTTAACGAAAGTGTGGAAGAAGATCCAAATTTATAGATTCGTCGTCGGTCGCAGGAGTTGGGCCTCTGTCCATAAGCTACGTGGAAAATTTTACGCAAATGTCTTGGACTACGTCCATATAAGATCCAGCATGAATTAGTACCACGACACCATCATATGAGTCATTCTTTTCCCGATGGGCTCTAGAGCAGTTGTTAACTACCCGATGTTTTATCGCAAAATTGTGTTCAGCGATCAGGCTTATGGAGTGAGACCAATTCACAACAGATACTACAGACTCCATTACATCCAGAAAAAGGCTCCGTTTGATGCGATTTACATGCTGGTGGTATCATCGGATCTTAATTCTTCAAAAATTAGGCCGAAGTTCGCGTTATAGTCAGTGGAGATTGTTTGATTTTTTGCTTGCAAATATTATGGATGACAATGATCCAGGCATGATGTGGTTTCAAAGGATGGCGCTACGTGCCATACGGCGGCCGCAGCTATCGACTTATTGAAATGGACCTACTAATTGGCATCCAAGGTCTTGCGATTTGACACCTCTCGATTATTTCCTGGTGGGCTTCGTGAAGACACTGGTTTTTGGTGATAAACTACCAACAATTGACGCCTCGGAGGCCAACATTGTTCGTGTTAATTGTTATATGCGGCCTGCAATGCTCGAAAAAGTGCCTCAAATTGGATGTTCAAACTGCGCTTCGTCAAAAACAGCCGCGGTGGCCATATGGCCGAAATCATTGTACCATATAACACTATGCGGTCTGGGAATAATGACTTTGTGCTGATGTTTGTAACTACCAAAAATATTTAACCCCGACCTATCTATTATTATACCGATCGACTCAGAATCACTTTCAGATTCGATTTAGTTATGTCTGTCAATCCGTGCGTCCGTCTGTGTGTCCATGTAAACATTGTAATCAAACTACAGGTCGCAAATATGAATAAATTTTGATAAAATTTAGTATATAAGCTTCTATTGGCCATATGATGAACGCTATTGAAATTGGTGGAAATCGGTGCATATTCAGACGTAGTCTCCATACAAATGGCCCCCTATTAGATTTTTTTTTTTAAGCCTAGTTCCGCGAAGCCGAAAGGCTTGTCTGCAGAATCTAATTTTGGCTTTTTTTTTTTGCAGCGACAGACCAAAGCCTTCGGTGGGAATCGAACCCACGACCCCCGCATGATAGGCGAGCACGCTACCTACTCACCTACCGGGGCGCTTAAATTGGTCATAATTAGATGGTCATAATATTCGGATATTTTGATCTGGCGAAAATTGGGTCTATGTATGTTTATTACATCCATTTATCAGTAGTCCAAAAAAAAACAAAAACCCTATAGGACAATTTTTCGTCATAGCCCCCATATAAAGCTGCTTCCCGATCTTCACTTAAATCTATCAAAAAACAAAAATATTCAACAGATTTTTCTCAAATTTGGTTTGTATATGTTGTTGCAAAAAATAAGTGACGTTACCAAATATGGTCAGGATCGGTCCATTTTACGACCTAGTCCCCATATAACTATAGCATCCGATATGAACTTTTTCATATCCGAAGGTAAACAAATAAATAACAATTCCACTCAAATTTAGTTTATGCTTATTTTCTATATCTAATTAGTTCGACCTAGAACACAGGGTCTCTAAATGCATGGTATAGGGTATCGTATAGTCGGTCTAGACCGACTATAATTTTCTTACTTGTTTTCAAATGTTAATGCCATGTATTGGTATTTCAAATAAATAATTAAAATTTAAATTTTTGTGTTATTTTTTACAATTTTGGTCTCAAAAAACACCTTTGCTTTTCCGAAAAATAAGTGTCTACCAAATATTGCCTGATCAGTCTATTTTTCGACCTAATAGCCATATAAAAATAGCAGCTGATGTAAATTTATTAAAACGGCAGGCAACAAATTTTTAGCAATGCCACTCAAAATTTCGTTTATGGTTATTTTCTATATCCAATATGTTGGACCTACGAGCCTTTTTCTCTAAACTCATTGTATAGGGTATTGTATGGTCACTTTAAACCGACTATAATTTTCTTACTTGCTTTCAATGTATAATGCTGTTTGGGTGATTGTTTATTGTAAACATTTTTAAGATATTGGATATTGATGAATAGAAAGAAGAAAATGTTATTAAAGTTAAAAAAACATATTTTAATAACTGTTTATTTTTTTAATTTTTTGTGTTATTTTATCTTCTCTGCAACTTATAAATTGAAATTGTTTATTAAAAATTAAATAAAACATAAAAATTTACAACAAAATAATTATTTTTTGTATTATCGTGAAGCTATTTTTATTGTTAAGCAATTTTGAATATATTCAATACATTTTATAACTTTTTTTTATATTCCGGAAAACACTTATGAATCATTTTTCTCATAACAATCGCTAGTAAAAATTATTTATTAATTTTTTTTATTATTACAAAATAGAAATCTAAATAAACAACAACAATACTTAGAACTATAAAGACATATTTATAGAAAAAAAAACTTATAAATAATTTGCAAATGTCTTCAAGTTCAAGCTAAATATTCTCACCAAACTAAATAAAAATCGTGTTTGAAATTTTCTCTATGACGGCTGTCAATAAACTAAACGCCACCATGACCACCACATTACCACGATATTGTCATGACTTTGTTGTACGGGGATAATTTAATTGTTTAAATTTAATGTTTATGTTAATTTTAAACTACGGAAGATGTCAACAATCTTCACCAAAAGACGTGATGAACATCTTCCACATCTCAACAGTACAGCCCCAAAAAAATTAGAAACTTTTGTGAGAAAACCGCAACCTTTGAACGGTTTAAATTGAAATATATTAAGGAAATTTTTAATAAATGTGAGAGATTAAAATAGAAACTAAAAACTCAAATAGAAGCAATTAAGAAATCGACTATAACGGTTTACAGCGATTATTCCATATGCCATTAATTGCGGAATTAGTATGTCCAATCATAATGAACATACAAAACAAGTATAAACCTAATTATAGAGAGTTTGTCATGTAATTTATCTTGTCTGAAATTGTGGCAAAGCTCATAACGGATGTGATTATCATGACCATATTTAATGATCTGAACTAATATACAAACCAATTTCGATTAAAATATATTGATATCTTTAAATAAATTTAAATGAATGTCGAGAGACTGCTGTGTATGGAGACAACGAATATGACTAAATTGGTCCTACGAAGGATTTTAGGATATAATAAAGATATATATATATATATATAATATATATATATATATATATATATATATATATATATATATATATATATATATGAAATCTGGATCCGAGGCTAACTTAAGTCAAACAGGGACATTTATATGCGTTCTAGGTAGAAACAAGTAAACAATTCCATACGTTTCGAGAGAGGGTCTTGGCTCCAACTTTACTGAGGCAATAATTTGATGCATAAACCAAATTTTAATGATACTGTTATTAATTTGTGGCGTACTAATATGAAAAAGTTCATATCCGATGTCATTTTCTTATGATGAGGACTAGGCCATAAAATGGACCGTGTTCGTAAATAACCCTACACTATTCAGTGTAATTAGAACAAGTCCGTTATGTTTTCCTGAGGATTGTCATCATCCAAAATTTCTAGTGTTTCTGAATCATTGTGCTTTAAACGAACTAACTACCAAATGTTAAATCAATTACTATCTGTGTATAACTGGCTTGAAATCATTTCATTTTCAAACGATGGAAGTAATTTTGATCAGGTAATCGAAACTTTTTATAAGATAATTTCAACAAATATAACGAAAACTGTTCCTTTAATAAAAATAGCGAAGGCAAATGCTCCTCCATGGAATGAAATCACACTAGCATGGTTGAAAAATCGGAAAAACGGGCTCTATAAAAAATTTAAGAAAAGTAATAATCAAATTGATCAAAGTCTATATATTATAGCCAGAAGTCAAAGTGTGCGAAGTTAGCCCTCCATTTTTGGAAAAAAATTTTTTTGAAGATTGTTCTGAATTGTTCCAGGATTGTTCTACAGTGTTCCAAAACGATGAGTTTCTAAAATATAATTTGTACCGGTAAATTGAAAAAAAAAATATATCAACGTTATTAAACGATATTAATATTTTTATGCAACACGAAAGTTAACGTACAATTTCAAAAATCACTCTGAAACTTGGATATGTTATAGAGAGGATGTAAAATTAAGGGACCCGTATATTTAGGGTTGATTAAAACAGTGTTGAGGGTGCCATTCAGGGTACCTTGTATGAAAGAAATTTTGGAATCTGTATGTTTACTTTCGTGTTGCAGACAAATATTGATATCGTTTAATAACGTTGATATCGCGGAAAAAATGTTCTCATTTGCGTACGTTACAGTTTGCGACATATCTATTTTGTAACAATGTTAAGAACAACTAGAACAACCGCAAAAATTTTTTTTCCAAAAGTGGGGGACAATGTTTAAAATTCGTTTTGTTCGATTTACCAGTACAAATTATATTTTAGAAACTCATCGTTTTGGAACATTGTAGAACAATCTTAGAACAATTTTCAAAAAATTTTATTTCCAAAAACTAACTTCGCACACTTCAGAAGTCAAATAAAAAATGCTACGACAGTTTTCTTAGTAAAATGAATTCAATATTAAAAAAACCCACAAATGTTTTACAACTTTGTAAATTCTAAACGCAAAATTACATCATACCCAACCACCATGAAAATGAATGGTACTGTGACTTCAAACGATGTTGATATTGCAAATGGTTTTGCTGAATTCTTTGCGTCCACATTCTCCACAATGACGTTAAAGAACACACGAAATCCTTATGATATTCCAAGGCTGACATCAATTAATATTTCATCATTAGACGTGTTGACTGTTCTTAAGAGTCTAAGAAGTATAAAAAGTTCATTTAATCCGGGTCCAGGTGGTATTCCCAGCTGTATCTTAAAAAATTGTGCTGAAATATTTGCTACCCCGTTAACTCTTATATATAATAACTCTCTTAAATTCGGTTTCTTTCCAAAGTGTTGGAAAATTGCAAAGCTTAATACTATACCTAAACTTTTTGAGGAAATTGTAACTGATATATTATCATACGAAATGTTATCAATTCAATCGCCAGCTCAACATGGCTTTAGCAAAGGACGGTCTACAACTACTAATCTAATGGAATTTACTTACTATATAAACTCTGGATTCTGCAAAAATAAACAAACTAATGCTATATACACGGACTTTAGCAAAGCTTTTGATAAAGTTAGCCATGATCTACTGCTAGCGAAACTTGATATTATTGGATTCTCCGGGAACTTCCTAAAATGGATTCGATCGGACTTAAAACATCGTAAGCAATGTGTAATTTTCAATAACTCTAAATCGAAATATATAGATGTTACTTCCGGTGTCCCTCAAGGGAGTCACCTTGGACCTCTTCTATTTTTACTGTTTATTAATGATCTACCAAAGTCTATTCAATATAGTAATATCCTTATGTATGCCGACGATGTAAAAATCTACTCAACCATTATAAACAATGAAGAGAGTATACGTCTCCAGTCTGACTTAAATAGCTTCTACAAATAGTGCAATGTCAACTTAATGGAATTAAATCTAAAAAAATGTGGGTCTATGACCTTCTCTAGATATTCGCCATCTTCGAACGTCTATGTCATCCATGACGCAAAACTAAACTCAGTTGGGAGTTAATTTTGATAAAAGACTAAGTTTTAATTCTCAAGTAACAATGACTGTTAATAAGGCAAAAGCGTTGATGATCCTTATATAACAAAAAATCTATTCACGTCTTTGGTCAGGCCGATACTTGAATACGCACGAATCTGGGATCCACAGTACAATGTTTTCATCAAAAAACTTGAAACAGTTCAGAAACAATTCTTACTATTTTATCTTCGATATCTTAAGTGGAATTCCGAATTGAGTCTCCCACCGTATCGCAGTAGTTTGGCTCTAATAAAGCTTCCAACTTTGAAAAGTAGAAGGATCATTTTTAATATAACAATCTTCCTCAACCTGGTTCATGGCAAAATTGATTCTGAATGCCTTCTTGGAAAAATATGTGTATATGTCCCTAACAGACAACTTCGATCTTATGAACCTGTTTACCTGAATTTCCACAGATCAAATTTCATTAATTTCGATCCAATCCAAAGAATTTGCGCCGAAGTGAACAGACACTATGCTTTAATTGATTTATCCAATTATGTTTATGTCCTTAAAAATGGTCCTACAGGGTTTATATTTGAAAAATCACATCAATTTTTATCGATACATATGTGATAATATAGATTCTACGACTACTTTAGGCCGTCCGATAGGGGTTATTTTTATGGGGGCTAGGTTTGAACATGCTCCAACTTTTTCTAATTTCAATAGCATTTGTCCTATGGCCGATAAAAGCTTCTATACCAAATTTCATCAAAATGAATTCATATTTGTGGTTTGTAGTTTGATTACAAGGCTTACGTAGACAGACAGACAGACAGACGGAGATTGCGAAATAGACTCAGAAAGTGATTCTGAGTAGATGGATATAATAAAAAGTGGGTCTGGCTAAAATATTGTTGGTAGTTATAAACACATCTTGACCGCATAGTGGTATAGGGTATAAAAATTCGAAGCATTTTAATGACGGGTGGAAAACGGTTTTATTTTACAAAATAAATTTCGATTCGGTTAATTTATAAATAAGAATTTATCGGGTATTTTTATATCCAATACTACTACTCTATGGTAAAACAGTGATGTTTCTTCCCAGTTTGCATACAAACTGTTTTTATAACCTATACCACTATGGGGTCAGTGTATAATGACTTTGTGCTGATGTTTGTAACAACAAAACTTATATGACTTTGGACCCATCTTTTATTATATCGATCGGCTCTGAATCACTTTCAGAGTCGATTTAGCGATGTCCATCTGTCTGTCTGTCCATATAAACCTTGTACTCAAGCTACAGGTCGCAAATATGAATATATTTTGTTGAAATTTGGTGCATAGGATTTTAGCACCCATAAGAAATTGGGGAGAATCGGTGCATGATCAGACCAAGTCTCAATACAAATGATCCTATAAAATGGACTTAAATTGCTATTAGATACAAATTATCTTATAGATATCGGTCAAATTAGTTAATACTCTAAAAATATTCCCTGTAGGACCGTTTAAAGTCATGGTCCCCATATAAAGTTGCTACCCAATCTTCACTTAAAGCCATCAAAAAACAAAATTTTCTTAAAATAAGTCACTTTACCAAATATGATTAGGATCGGTCCTTTTTCGACCACGTTCCCATATAAATATAACATCCCATATAAATATAACATATGAACTTTTTCATATCTGAGGGCAAAAAATTAATAACTCAAATTTGGTTTATACTTATTGTCTTTATCTACTTAGTGGTTTACTGATGTTTCGAAATGAATTTCAGGCTGAAATGCAGGCAATATTACTCTTTGCGAGGACAAGTATTGAAAAGGGCTTAAAGGGAGTGCATATTTACATTTTTACTGACAGCCAAGCAGCATTTATAAATATATATCTCAACTTTCACAACTGTTTGCACTGTTTGCATAGTTACTCTAGCGGATTGGAGGGAAATGTGATCACAGACAAACTGATTGGCTTGGCCACCGCTATTTCTCTTGTTGCTCCTGAACCTTATTGTGGGGTAAATTTATCTACCATAATGCCTCTTTTTGTTTTATGGCCCTATGCTCCTTATAGGAACGACGGGAATTTATTATTATTATTATTATTATAATGCCTCTAATTAGGTGACTGAATACATTGGCAGACTGTGATTTTGGAACAGCTAAGAGGGACTTAGGCAATCAAATAAATAAAAAAATAAAAACTTCCTCATACTGAATTATATTAAATAACGCTAAGAGTGATATAAGGTTACTAACAGGATTCCTTGCGGGAACTACAACCAAAATTAGCACTTACGTAACAGTAACCTCTAATTCTGGTAGAGGACGAGACAACGACTTTTATTACCGTATTTACACCATGCCATATTTTTTGCCCATACATTATGCAACCGAAATTCCATGATTAATTAAGTAGAATTTTGATCCCATTCAGGTTAAAAAATCCTTTTTATTTATTTTTTTTATTTTTATATTCTCCTAATTTTTTGGCATTGAGCTGTAACTATACTTGGTAATGCTGTTAGTTTTAACACAAAAGCAAGTCAAGATCATCATTATATGGACAAATAAATAAACAAACAAATATAGTAATTAATTATACATATATACAAAAACATAGGAATTGTATTTTATAAAAAAAAAAATGTTTGTAATAAAAAAAAAAGCTATTTGTTTAACCCAAAGACCATAAACTTTGTAGGTAATTGTAAAAAAATGTGCCGGAGACACGAGTCATATTGTCACCTTTGTTGAGATTATTTATTGTTGCTTTTACAATCATATAACAACCGTTACCTTCGCAATGAAGGCTATGATCTTTGCAATGAGCTAAATGGAACTCCTCCAGTAGTTGTAATAATTTGCATAAGTATGTTTAGATACCGTAAAACAAAAAAACCGTTAGTTCCTCTTAAAAATACAAAACAAAAACTATTAACAGTCTTCATCTACGGCTTGTGTTAGAATTTCCATTATTAAAGTGTTGGCAACTATAGCACTTAAGTTGCCAACTATAAAATTTAATAGAAATGTAATCTATAATATTAATACATAGGGCAGGCGATTTCTTGTGACGGATGTTTTGTTCCACCGTTTTATCCCGATTATGACCACACGTATATTATTTGAAAGGTATTTCTTTTTAGCGGTTTTGCAGATTTACAGATTTTTTAATTTT
This sequence comes from Cordilura impudica, assembly GCA_963682025.1. Taxonomy (NCBI): domain Eukaryota; kingdom Metazoa; phylum Arthropoda; class Insecta; order Diptera; family Scathophagidae; genus Cordilura; species Cordilura impudica. Next base: position 173,666,239 of record OY821521.1, read on the forward strand.
TTCCTTTATTTTGAGTAAATTGCATTTAAAGTTGCTACTAACACATACATAAAATTATACAATGCTGTGTGTGTGTTTATTAAATTTGTTAATGTGTTTGTAATAAAAATGAGTTTGTTTTTTGTGTTGATTTGTGAATTGGCTATAATTGATTAGCATACCTTTAGGGTCTTTATTTAATGAAAAAATAAAATATCCTTTTTTTGTTTGTTAGATTTATCGTCATTTTTCAGACATATTGCAATTACTACTGTAATTAATATGCAATTTTAATTTTGTTTAAATGGTGCGTGGTAAAGAAGAAGAAAGCATATATTTCAAAAATTCATAACTGTACTGTATTCTTAACCGGACCGGTTTCTGGCATTTCAGCCTTCATCAGCGATTTATTGAACATTGTGATAATTGTTATGTTTTAATTGAATAGATTGTTTCTATATGAAAATTTTTTCTACTTAGGGCGGCCGTGAGGTTTTGAACCATGAACCTTCACATACACTCGTACTTGCACTTTTTGGTCAGCGCTTTAACACACTCACCTAAAGTCAGGCCTACGAGCAGTGTGGTTAGTTTCAGTTTTCGTAACATACAGCTTTACTTTGTATTAATTTCAGAAGATACAACTCTGTCCAAAGAAACAATCGTTATTTTGGAATTTTTGAATATTTTTTGCATTTAAACTTCTAATTTCCACAATATCCTAGAATTTGCACTCGAATTTCGTGGGCTGGTTAGTTTTATTTAAATCATTATGCAATCGAGTTTTTAGACTTTTTTTTAAAGATTTATCTTAAATTTTTATACCAAGTAAATAAATAAATAAAAAATTTTAATTAATTGTTTATGCAAAAACATAGAAATTGCATGTTATAAACAAAAGTTAATGTTTTTAAAACAAAAAAACTATTTGTTTAACCCAAAGACGATAAACTGTATAAAAATGTGCCAGAGGCACTAATCATATTGTCATCTACTTAAATCGTTGGTAACTATAGCACTGAAACTTTTATTGAAATGTAATTTTGTTGAAATCAATGTGGAGTCATGTTTTTAGAGTTTTTTTAAAGATTTAAATTAAAGTTGAGACAATAGTTTCAGAAAGTTTCATCATAATTTTCAAAGCAATTCGCAATTTATCTTATTTTAAGGTCTATAACCCCATTGGAATATTCAGAAGAGCCAACCTTAAAAAAAAATGAATATTTTATATTTAGCCTGACATTATCATTTTCCAAAATTTATATTTTACTTAGAAGCATCAGCCAAAATTCCGCGGGAATGGATTAATACTGCATTACAGTGAAATATATTAAAAGCCTTTATTACACGTATTTTCAAGGCGAAATCTTATTTTCCAAACTTTTGATCCAATTGAAGATGTAAGACTCCATGAATATTGTAAGAGTATAAATTGGTATTCAAAGTATGAAATACTGAAATTTTTATGCTAAAATCAGAACTTTTAAAGGATTCCATCATAAACGAAAGTTCTTCTTTAGGCCTACGACCTAAAATAGCGTAGTAAGTGAATCGGAATCTACAGTTCAGATAAAAAATTTAGATTCGAGGAATGAAATAGCCATCGAAAAAAAAATTTAGATTCGAGGAATGAAATAGCCATCGAAAAAAAATTTAGATTCGAGGAATGAAATAGCAATCGAAAAAATCGTAACATTTGTTTTTCGTTTTTTTTTTTTTTTGATCAAGTTATCTTTAAAAAATATGTCACTTATTATGTTTCATGGCAACCCTCTTCATTTGTTGTTCGTTATTTTAAATATTTTTTTAGGAAAATCCAACTTGGTCCTACAAAAAGTTGGCCAAAGAATCAAAGGTCTGCCGATAAACTGTTTCCAATGTTATTGGAAAGTATCAGGAGAATTTGGTAATTGATATTAAAGCTGGTTCGGGAAGAAAGAAAGGTCCACATGATGTATGTAAAGTCAAGGAAATAGAAAGCAGTTGAAATGAGCTTCCAACACATCCGATTGAAAAGCAATCCGATTAGCTCAGTGCTCTAACTACTATATTTTGAGCGAAAAGTTAAAGCGAAATTCAGGTTTGAAAATATACAAAGCCAAAAAATTTAGAGACCAAAAATAGAGCACGTAAATTAAAAATACTCCTGCTTCTCGCATATTTTTCACAGCTTCAGGGTCAAATGTTTACCCAAAAGCAGACGAAATTTAAAAAAAAAATCCTTGGTATGGCAAACAATTTGCAGTTGTGACAAAAGAAGCAAGTCATTTGTTACAACGGGCTCTATAAATACCGAAATTTATATTAAGGAATATTTGCAAAGAATACTACTCCTCTTCATAAGCCAACACAATTTGTCCACATATTTTTGGCCCCTATTTGGCATCCTGTTTTTACGATAAGAAAGATCTTGAGTGATACAAGAACAATAACGTGGTTTTTGTATCAAGGGATGTAAATTCTGCGAATTATCCAGAGCTTAGGCCAGTGTAGAGATAACGGTCTCTTGTGAAAAGGGAGTTGAAGAGCACAAAAAAGGTGTACCAAATGTGGAAGATTTTAATTGGAGATGGATTACCTGTTCCAAACAAGTGCCAGAAACAATAATAAAATCCCTAGTGGCAAGGTTTCAGGAAAAGGTCCATAAGTTCTTAAGTACTGATTAGAACTATTATGTATTTCAATTAAATGAAAAAAATAATAATAAAAACTCTAGGTTCCATGGTTTCCTCATTATTACATTTTATGTATGCTAAGATGATTTCGATTTCACTCCTTACTTAGATAGCCTGAAAAACATTTCACTCGACTTCACTTTTGTCCATAGATCAATCGACTTAACTCTTGCTTGCCATTCCGTCTTTCTTTAAGAATTGAGAAACCTAAGGAATCATGCAGAGCAGGATCTTTTGAATTTTCTTTTTTAGGAAATATTTGTTTAGTATCTATTGTTCTAAAAGGGACTGCAAGGTTACCCAAGAGTTCAATAGGTTGCTTCAGTAAACCCTGTCTTGAAATAGTCATACATAGAAGAAGTCTTATTTTGAAATCTCTATGTCTTTGAAAACATTTAAAGAAATAACAGAGTTTTAATGTTCAATTCGTGGGTTAAGAGAGAACTTTGATTGTCATTAGCAAATTTACTATATTAAGCACTTTATGTAGACGTTGCACACTGGCGCCCGTAGAGCAAACGAGGTTGCAAAAATCAAAATTTTCATGTGCGCCGACGAAGTTTTGAATAGACCCATGTCAATTTGTTGCGATTTCAGGTGTAATATCACGAAAAATAGGTAACGAATCGCCTTATTTTTTGTTTGTATTGATTGATGTATTTATTAAATGTATAATGATAAAAAAAATTAACTGTTTGCTTTGTGTTTCTCCTGGTAAATCACTATTTAAAAACTATCCGTTTTTTCACTATTTTTCAACTTTGACGGAAAATAAAAAAAATTTATATTTTTCTATATTTGCCATATTTGCAAAACATGTTCTTTGATTATTTCTTTACATAATTCAAAAGGTTTTATCTGCCCGTACGTGCCCGTTTGGCTTCTAGAGGTAAAAAAGGTTAAAAAGACATGGTTGCAGAAATTATATGGCGTGCATCCCTTACATGTTTTGACTGTTTGATCTAATAGTTTGAAAATTGCATTTTAAGTCGGTTGTCTACCTGAGAGCCTCTGCCAAAGTCTATTCCCAATATTCTGTTACAGAGACAAGATGCACAAAAAAAACTACTCATTGAAATTCGCAGGTACGCACCTCACTTAAAAATTACTTTGGAGTACAAATGGTCAAGAACAATATTGATTTATGGTCCCTCCAGGTAGGCACAAATCTTATTTAGACACGAGCATAATATCCAAATTGCATAATTCAGCCTAAATCCATATGTATGCAGGGAACAGGTAAATTTTTAGGCATGGTAGCATAAGCCTATATATTGCAAAATAAGCACAATGCCTGGATTAGTCTACGACCAAAGTTTTTCACGGAAGCTGCTTTAGAAGAACTTGATAGCTTATACGGAAATATTGAGAGAAGCGAAATTATAAAAAATAATTTTTATCTGATATATGCAAATATTAAGGCAAAATGGGTGAAATCTAATCGAACCATTCAGAACTTCAACTCCAAATACGAGGACTGGCTTAATGAAGACACCAACCTGGATATATTGGCAGTAGATAAACCCACCACATCAACCAGAGGAGCAAAAGGAAGGTAAAAAAAAAGTATTGAGGAGTGTTCAATTTTCACAAGAAAGAGGAAACTTGCCGATGCCACCAATGACTTGACCACGAAGCATTTATCGGGCATCCTTGATGCGACACGGGGCTGACGTTTTACCAGGATACAAGCATATTACGCAAGCCAAAATAAATTCACGACCACTGCATACGGAGTTTACGGAAGTCTCTGTGAAAGCCAATGTGCAGGATCTCAAGGGCCATACAGCAAAACGGTTGTTGGAGAGTCTTCCTGAAAATGAGGTGAAAATTCTTCCTGAGAAACTGACATTGATCAGCAAATGGGGCTGCGATGGATCATCCGGACAAAGCGTTTATAAGCAAAGGATATCTTTCGATGACGCTACAATATCGGACGGAAATATGTTTATGGCATCTGTTGTTCCTTTGCGGCTAAAATCTGATGTTTCCCTACACTGGAAAAATCCACGTCCGTCATCAGTGCATTATTGCCGACCAATAATGTTTCAGTTTGCAAGGGAATCGGCAGAACTCATAAGGACCACGGTGAAGGACATTGAAGAACAAATAAGCAAGATTAAGCCTACAAAGCTGCAAATTGGAGAAGGAAAATATATTGAATGCAATTACGAGTTCCACCTGACCATGGTTGACGGAAAAGTCGTAAATGAACTGACAGGAACAACCTCAACATTGTCATGCCAGATTTGCGAAAAGAGTCAGAAGAACTTTGGTAATTTAAACAATTCTACAAACGAGGAGAATTACGAATATGGAATATCACCATTGCACGCAAGGATAAGGTGTATGAAGTTCTTGCTAAAACTGGCGTATACCCTACCACAAGAGGAGGAAAACTTCGATGAAAATATATCAATAAAGGATAAGGAAAAGATCAGAAAAAAGCAAATACAGGATGCTTTTTTTAAACAAGTTGGACTAAAAGTAGACTGTCCCACGCACGGATACGGTAACTCAAACGATGGAAACACTTCTAGGAATTTTTTTGAAGATGATGAGGCAGTAACTAGAATCACTGGAATTGACAATCAAAACGTGAAAAGATTGGGAACGATCTTGAATGTTTTAAACTGCAAAGAAAATGTCAATTCTACAAAATATGGAGAATATGCATCGAAAACTGCATCCCTTTTAGCAGAAATGTATCCACAGAAGAAGTTGACCCCGACCGTCCATAAAATATTAGCGCATGGCAAAGATATAATTGAGTACCAGTCTTTGCCAATTGGAGAGCTTTCTGAAGAAGCACAGGAGTCTCTTAACAAATTTTATAAAAAATATAGATTGCAGAATACATTCAAAGCATCAAGGGTAAGGCAAAATAAGGACCTCTTCAACATGTTGGCAGCATCTTCCGATCCACTTATTTCTTCCCTGCGGCATGTGAAGTCACGAATAGAGTTAGAAAATAATTATAGTTTAGAAATGATTAGTCTTTTAGATATACCTTCTCTTACGAATTGTGATGAATATTTTACAGAAAATTGATAAAATAAATTTAAAAAAGAAGTAATTTTTTTTAATTTGTTGGGTAATAATTTAAAACATAAAACCCTAAAGTTAAAGTTCTGTGATACTATATTAAGTTAGACCTGTGATTTTGCGTGTACTGTGTTGTCAATATTTATTAAATTTATTTATATTTTTTAAAATTCTGTGTAGTAATGTCCAGTTTTTTATTTACAAATAAATTTTACAAATTATATTCCCTGACGATGTAACAAAGAATCATTTTATAATAAATTTACGCTCCTGAGGAAGTTTGAATAAAGCAAACGAAACGTCGAGCAGAAACATGATATCTAATTGATTTTTATTTACACATAAAAACAGATTATTGACCAAAATAGCCCGTAAGGTAACCCCTCTTTTTAAATCTTATGAAAAAAAATAAAAACAATCTAAAAATGTAAAAATATTTTTTTTTAGTTACCATAAAATTGATTTTTCTACAAATTTTAACTTTGATAACCCATAAGTAGGCCCCTACAAAGCGTAGCACCCTTTCCAAACGCTCATTTCATAGGTTGAACAGTTATCTATCATATGCTGTTTAAACTGTTCAATTATGTTATTCGGTTCAAAAGAAATGATTTTTGCAACGAAAAAACTCAAATGGCGCCACTGTGCGTTGGGACATTTCAAGAAATACGAGTTTTTTTGGCGAAATTTTCAAAAAAAAATTTCTTTCATACTTTAATTTAATATAGACAATAACTATATATGTATGTAGTTGATCGTCCCGATAATGATTAACTTCTTACACTAACAAATATTTTTGGAAACAGCCCTTAATAAATTTTCAGTTTACTTAAAATCTTTTATTATTTCTCCGTTCTGATCGGAATTTTCTTACAGTATGTAAGATAAAATAAGTAAAAATTCATAATTTATAGAAAAAAAACCTTTTATACTTATTCCATTCTTTACTGTTCAGCAGTGATATACAAAAGTACTAAGTCCATGTTGTCAAATGCATGCGGAAACCGCAAATAATCCACTTCAGTCGTATTGTTCAATCGTATTGAATGCAATTTCGATGAGCTGCTTAATAGTTATAGACAAAAACAAAAACACTTTCCAGAAGGATTTTGTCTCTCCTGTAAATTTTATAAAAGAGGACTTAGGGTTTTTGTGCTAACAAAATGTGAAATAGTCTTTGTGTGGAAATAGAAGAGTAGAACGTTTCTACATAAAAAAGTTTATATTATATTTTTAATAATTGACTTATGTCAGTTATCCCATCCATTAGTGGAAAGATAAATTATAAAAGAAATACTTAGGTAACTTAGCAAAATTGAAAGAGAAAAACATACTTAGGATAGGTTAGATGGGTAGCCCGCTACAAAGCAAATACCATATGACCCATTAGGTTGGTTATGGTTTTCAAAGAGGGAACTAAGAAGATAAAGAAAAAGAATGGGAAAGTTGTCCTTTATGAAGGTGTCCTAAACCGCATGGATTACCTTATAAATACCACCAGACTTCCCAGTAGCACATCTACTATGCAACCCAGATTATCGAAGAATCTTTGTCCTAGATATCTAAGGCACACAGTTGCTCTCCCTCCTAATTAAATTATGTTAATTTAGAAATCCCACTAGTTAATATAAAAAAATTTTTTTAAAGATAAATTATGAAAGAAAAACTTAGGTAACTTTGCTTTTTTTTAAGGCGGTGAGAACTGAATGTTGAAAAACATAGTTAAGATAACAAAAATTGAACTTCGATAATATAACATTTAACTTTTAAAGTAGTTTTTATTGACTAAAATAAAATAACCTATTTTGACTTGTACATTGTACAAGTTTTTATATGATTTTTTTTTTAATTAAGCAAATACATTTAATTTTTGTGTATATATGTATATGTTTTTCTTACTGTGTATATGTACTAATATCTAACACTGTCATGTTTTTTTTTAAATGTTTAACAAATTTTCTGTACGATTATTATATTTAATTGAATGCCTCACTTGCCAAATCGATTAAGATCGCTTTCAGATATATTTGAATTTTAATGTGAAATTTCTCTATTAATATTCGTAAGGACTAACACCATTTATACCACCTTTTTATTACAGAAACTTGTTTTGAATAAAACATTCGTCAATCAAGCTCTTTGATATTAAAATTTAAATAAATCTGATAATGGAGTTAATCGTTTTGGCAAGTGAGGCATTTAATTTTATTTCTTTTGTGTAATTTCTGCTCTGTTGCGCGAGTAATTTTTACAGCTATGAAATATTATTTGCAAATCAATCGAAAATAGTTTACTAATGTGTAATAATTTTGTTAACTCTGGTTACGAAAATGTTCTCATAATTTTTCTCTATCTGTGGATATGTATGTTACTTTCACTGTGGCTTTTTCTCTGTGTATATTTTTGCTATTTTATTTTTTACTCAACAGTCTTTCTTCCAAATCACACAACATGCTACATAGAGTATACTTGAAACAAACAACAAAAAAACAATCCATTCAATTTCAGACTCTTTTGAATCACCATTTCCCTTAGATTTACAACCACCTGTCTTTGAGGCAGCATCTACAGCATATAACGGTGACAGCAATGGCCAAACTATCGATAGTTACGGCAATCCAATTGAAAGCTTACAGCCAATTGATACTCCCGATGGCCGCAAGGTTGTAAGTGCACAAGGTCTTCAATTTGAAATACCAAATTATGCTTCGGGCATAACTGAACTTAAGAAGCCGACCGATGATTTACTGCCACCATTTGTTGGTGAGTTAAGCAATGATTTAGATAAAACTACAACAACAACAACAACAACTAGTATAAATGATGGACATGTTAACGATGACAAGCCAGGTAGAAGTCATAATGACAACAATGATGCTAACAAACACAACAGTGTGTACGAAACTGCTAAAGATTTGAGTAGTTTAAATATTGAAGGCTCTGTAGGTCAGCCAACACACATGTTGAGAATTCAAAGGCAACCCAAATTACAACAAAACTACCAGCAAACAGACATTAACCAAAACAACAACAACAACAACTTAAATATTAATACACTACAACAACAACAACTAAATGACGAAATTTTAATTAATCACTCAAATACGAACAATAATGTTGCGTTTGCGACTACTAACAAACCGTACCAACAAATATCAATTGAACACGAAAAACTCACCACACCACATTCACCTTCATCTAGCGTACCACACAGTTTAAGTTTGTTTGTAAGCAAACAGATTAACAAGCCAAAATCACTTAATTTAAAATCCCCACTCATTACTCCATCAATATCATCACCATCGCCATCTTCCCCACCAGCATCTTTCACATCCTCACCCTTACAATTCACCACTACTAATAATGATTCTTTAAAGTCACCTTCTTCTAAAGCCAAGCTTTCAGCACAATATACCCCAATTAGTAATGGTAACTTTAATTATCCCAATATACCTACTGATCTCTCCATTATCGAACGCATAGCCTCTAAATATAAAAATCCACTTCCTACCTTAGATCCCATTGTCGTTGCAATACCAGATGGCTCCACGGACTCGTTAACAACAAATGCAAATCCTTCTCACTCGGCTGAGACCACTACAGTTGATGTGGAAAGTGTACCTTTGTTAGAAATCAAAGCCGAAACTGCTACGTCCCAAAGTTCGAAGAATTTCCAATTCAACTTTCAAGGTTTGCCGCAGTACATAGTGGACTTAAATGATCCGAATATTGCAGGTCCAGTAGATTATGTAGCAGATTATAAAGGCTTAAAAGTTTTGGCCTGGGATTTATTGCCGCCTTATGAAAATGATGTGGGAACAGTAAATGAAGCTAAACAAACTTCAACCAATGGAGGTGTCGCAGATTCCGTTAGTCATAAAATTAAACAATCCTCCGGTCTTGATGCACAAGCCACACAAGAACAAGTTGCTGTGGTAGATTTACAATCGCAACATAGCCAAACTAGTCATATCACACAAAAGCCCCAAATAGGCGCCCGAGCAGACATAGAAACCACATTGAAACCGACTTACTCACATCAGAATCGTGGTTCTGTTCACTATTCTAGTACCACACCAAAGCCTACAACCACAACGACAAGACGTAGCACAACTACAACAACCACGCCAAGACCCACTATCACAACCACAGCCAGAACTACACATACGACTACCCGAAGAAGCACAACACCGCGAACAACGACAACTACTACCACCACTACTACCCCAGAACCGGATACTTCTGAGTTCTATAAACTAGCAGCTGGCGATTCATATACTTTACCAAGCTGGCTACAAGATATAGATGATCCTGAACTGGATGTGGCCGTCGCCTATATTGTGCCTTCCGATATTAATGAATATAATCAAACCATAGATCAAGAAATTTTACCACCATTCGAACCCTATACTGATTTGAAGAATCTACATATAACAACAACTACACCAAGAACTACAACCACAACAAGAAGAACTACAACTACCACAACAACTACTACCAGACGCCCCACTTTGTCAACATCGCGACCCCAGTGGGTTAGAGCAGACCCTACAACAAAACCCCCTGTATCAACATTCAATAATCAATTCACCACAAATTTCAATCATAATCAGGATTCAGATAAACACGAACCATCCATAGTTTCATCTAACTTTGCACAACGCACTACCAGCACAACTACAGTCAAACCCAAAACTACTGTAAACTATTATAATAGACCTCTTTCCAATACTCTTAAAACAGACAAAATAAGCGAAGAAGCTTCAGCGGCAACACCACAAAAGAAGAAAAATCCCTTCTTGCCAGCATCGTACAACGACGGCTCCTACAGAACGCAGGCAACAACGACCAGAAGAACAACAACGACAACTACAACAACTACTGTAGCGCCTAAGATAGATAGAAATCCTTTTGAACCCACCATACCACCATGGTTAAAGGACTTTGATTATCCCGATGTTGGTCCTGGTGTACCCTTCATATATAATCCGGACGAAGATGAATCAACAGTGGATAAGGATATATTACCACCATCAGAGACTTCGGAAACAAATATTAAACCTACATTCATAGCATCCCCAGCCTCAACCCCATCCACGTCCTTTGTTAATTCCCAAATTCCTCAGGGCTTCACAAGTAAATTCTCTAATTCCGCTATTACCTTCACATCTTCTTCTATCCCATCAAAAGTAACAAATCCACTCCCATCCACACAACAAACAAATCAAGATGATAGTACGGTAACGCAACCGCCACTCCTGTTCGTACCACCACCGCCTACAGCAGCGGGGGACGACATTGTCGCTAATGCTGATCCAATAACTAAAAAGACCTCATCATCATTTAACACAAATTTTGCAGCCCCGTTCGATCCAACCACGAGCACCACCGCATCTGATGATACCAAGAAGATTCCCTTCGGTGCTGATCGTGAATCTTTCCCGCCATTTAATAATGTCGTTTCGGATGGCACTACCGGTAAAACCACATTCAGCAAGAGTGAAGATGGCAAAGTTATTAGCAAAAATGTTTTCCTAAATGGTGGTGTCGGATCAGCCTCATCGAAGCCATTCTCAGTTAACAATGGCCTTGATAATCAACAGAAAGGTAAGTTGAAATTATTTATTTATTTGAAGACTAGTTGTAAGGTCAATTTAGAATGGAAACACTAATCCTATATATTCGAAATATTCCAAGGGAAAACGTAGCCTTTGTTTTAGCTCTCAGAGAAGCTCTCAGTTTTTGTTGGTTCCATTGAAGTTTTTCTCCACTTGTATCGAGTTTCTCTGTAATAAAACTAATTTTTGGACTAATTGGATACGATCGCAATCAATATAATTCGTAAATGAGATTTTCTTCGAGAATAAAATCATTTTTTTTATTCCAGTACGAGATCTGCTAAGAGAATCTTATTCTCAATAGATTTTTTAAATTATTTTACAGTGGAGGGAGTGTTAAGAAAGTATTCCTTGATAGCCGTAAGGAAAAAAAGAAGGTTTTTGATGATTTTGATTGAAGTTGCCCTTTAAATTGACCAACTTTTTAAAAATTTCGTATTAATTTTCTACAAACTTGAGCTTGGAATCATTATAATTCGAAAATGAGATCATATTCGAGATTTAAATGATTTCGTAGAGTTATTGTTGTTCTGAACGAAGTCAATTATCATTCGAGTACGAGATCTACTCCAGAAATCTTATTTTTAACGGAATCAATTGTATTTGCAGCCGGATCTTCTCTGATAAATATGGCATTTATATATAATTTGTTATCAAGTATTTTCCCGAGTATTTTCCAGATAAACATACAACTGTAGTATAAGTTGTTCTATTACACATTCCGATACTTTTAGGACCTTGGAATTCTCCATCATATAAGGTATTAACGAAATTCTAACCTAAAAATGGAAAAAAAAATACACAGAATTCGTAACAGTATCTGAAAGTGATAATCTTCACCAAAACCATTTCCGGTTTTTTTTCAGGTACGAAGGGGAGTCAATAACTCTTTACAAGGCATGGTCTCCATGGTTCTCCAACTATTTTAAGCTCTCCGCAAAGTGAGATTTCGTGTTGTTCTCAAAATAGAATTATGTTGCAGAGATGACCTCCGAGCCATTTCTTTAAATGTGGATACAGGAAAGAGTCATTGGGAGCCACATCTGGGGAAAAAACAATTCGAACCTCGATATGTGTATTTTTGTCATCGAATCTACACAAGTTTGTACCCAAGCATTATATTGGCGGAAGTAGATTATAATCTTGTATATTCCAAAAGAAAACGATGGCCATTACCTTACCAGCCAATTTCGCTGTCGTTGCTTTCTTTGGGGCGGATTCGCCTGGTACAATCCATTGCATTGACTATTTTCACGTTAAAAACGAGGTTCATTATTTGTGAGTATATGGACACTTTATAGTCTTAAAAGCTTATAGTCTTAAAAGCTGGTCCAGATACACCATGGACTTCATCGAACTAATCTTTGATTTCTTTAGGTATTTTGCCTTTCAAGTAGCAGCACGACATTATTTTTTTTTTTTTTTCATTTTTCAAAAAGCTGTCTCAACCAAATAAAACTGAATGACGGATTCAGAAACCTACTTTGTTTTCAATTCTTAGTGATCCATATATGATTTTGTAAAAACTTATTGACTCACCCTCGTATTTTATTTCTGCACGGTTAAAACGTCCGTTGAAATTAGTTAGCCTGACGTGTTCGTTCCAGACCCTGCGACAAATTAAGTTTTGATATATAGCATTCGATATGAAGATTTTCAGATCTGCAGGCAAAAAAAAAATTAATTAAAAATTAAGTAATTTTCTTACTTGCTTCGTTTAAATTTGTAATGCTTCCTCATTCTTCTCCCTCCATCTTTCTACTTACAGATACTTTTGTCGGACAATCTTCAACACAGTCTCAAGAATTTTCAGGCTCTTCATTTACTAAAGCCACAACCACCTCGACAAATTTCAAGCAATTTGGAAGCACTTCGGCCGGAGCCTCTGGATTTGTTACAGCAGGAGGACAAACATCATTCGGTGCAACAACATCGTCGTCTTCGTCCGTAGCCGGTGGTGTCAAATACACTGGTCGTTTCGGTGGTCCACCCGGTATATTAGCACCACAAAGTTCAGGCTTTACTACAGCTGCGCCGGTAACCAACAACTATTATAGACCATCAGCTACAACCGTAGGCTTTGCTACTACAGCTTCCACGGGTTCATCATCGAACAAATACAAGTTTACCGGCAGTTTTGGTGGTCCACCCGGTGTATTGCAGCCTTACGACAATGTAAAAAATCGTAATTAAAAATATTTCGATTCGAAAATGCAAGATATTATTAGTTATTAGTTAAATTATTTATGAGGAAAATTTTGAAGAGAAAAAAAGCTTAACGATAAGTTTCATTTGTTTATTTGGTTGTTTTTATTTTTATTTGTTTAATCAATTAAAATTTTATTGTAAAATCATTGCACAAATAATACTCAAAACTTAAATATTTTATATATATGTATATGTATATATATATATATATATATATCTGTATGTAAACTATAAAACGTAATAATTTATTTTTTTTTTGTCATTTTACAAAAGAAAAAAAAAACAAAAAACGTTAAAAAAAACAAACCCATGACGAGTACTAGTTTTTTAAATACATGTTAATGGCTTTATTTGGTATTTTTTTATTAAATAAACTGATAATAAAATGTAAAAAAATATAAACTTGAATTATATTTTGATTCTTTGGGAGATGTCGCCACGAAGTCAAAATTGTTGTTGACAAACTATTACGACTTGATCATTGTTGGTAATTTTGTTAAACATGCAAACATTTGTGGCCCAACTAAATAGCAAAACCATGTTCTGCTTACCAAGTCTTTGGTGTTTTTTGCTTTGAACAACAATACAAAAAAAAAACTTGTTGCTTTTTGATTTGTGTTCCATGAAATTTAGGCAGAAATATTTAAGTTTGTCTGACATCAAGAGCTATTTCAGGTTGTTCTCCATTAATCAATATCAATAAAATATATTAAAACGAAAACTGCTTAAATTGGCGCAAAATTTTGTGACACAAATATTATGTTAATACTAACTAATGGTGTTTTTATGTTTGAAATGCGGATAATAAGATAATTTTTTGTTTTATCAATTTTTATTCTTTAAGTATTAACTGGAAAAAAAATTTACATATGAGGGCGGTTCAATAAGTCAGTGATTTTGTGAATGAAGATAGTTTTTTAACAAAAAATATATATATATACATATATTGTATATTTCTCAATAAAGCAGGCTATGGAACAAATATGGTGCCAATTTAATTTTTTTGTACCCTCCATACAATTAAGTTTTTAAAAATAAAACAGTTTTAATAAAAATTTTAACCATCACAACTTCTATTTATTTAGTTTAAATATCGGGCAGTCCATTAATTACAAAAACTTATTCATTCTTAATACTTTTTTTTACAAAGCAAATGTCAGAAGTCTCTTGTGTTTAACGTGAGTACCCGTCTCGTTGACATAACCTCACGGTGCTCCGAACACTGGATCGGAATATGCGCCGACCATCGCCCCATTGTGTAGTGAACTACTCTCCGGTACCAATTCAAGATTTGTGCATTTGGGCAACAAATCCCACTCCTTGGTGGGGAGTCGAGGCCTACCTTACACACCTCTGCTGTTCTAGGGTCACAGCACCCGGATGAATGCAACTCCACATCGAGCTATGCTCTCCCCGCGATTTGGGTATAAACCACAGCCACCACGATACTCCCCAAGGGGCCGTACCCGCAAGTCAGCTGGAATCAAAGATTCCAGGGGCTCTGACTTCCCGTGGTACCAGATATATATATAAATATATAGCCTCCGGTCAGACTTCGTAGCAAAGCTACTACCAGTATGGCTCCAAACAGCTATGGACTGGTGGCCATTCGAAGGCCTTAGTCCCACACCCATACAGCCACCCTGTGGGTGTGTGTATAGGTACGCAACTAAGGCCTTCTAGAAGGTCTTGGGTACACACGCATGTGTACATCCTGTGGATGTAAACATACGTGTGCGATCAAACCCTTCTTAAACGTCTTCTTTTGAAGACTTCACACGCAAACTCATTCATACAACGCACTCTCTCATCACTCACAAGCACACTACTGACATCACAACCATCGTCCGCCAATACTACACCTAGAGAATCTAGGTCCCGTATGTCCGAGTAGAACGTGCATATGCACACAATATGAAACCAGTCCTCGGTAAAAGGTCCACAGTCACACTCAGGCGTATTATCCAAAGCTCTTTTATACAAAAATGCATTAAACGACCCATGGCCCGTAAGCAAAAAGCCCATACTCAGGCTAAAGCCAAAGCCTGGACGTTTCGCCACGAACGTCACATCGCGAATGAAGGAGTATGTAACCCGTCCATTGTCACTTCTGTCCCGTCTATCTTGCCATCTGGAGACAACACACTCATTTAAGAGTGCCTTGCACTCCGTCCAGCTCCTACCACTAACGTCATCGTTAGTCACCCAATCGTCCTGCAACAATGGCTGTCCTTTCTTGATCCTGTAGGCAATACTTTTACGTATCACCACCAAGTCAAGAGGGGCTACACCTACCAACACCTGTAAGGCCTCCGTGGAGACCGTACGACAACATGGCACACAAGCGAGCAAGACTACCCGTTGACACGACATGATTTTCAGCTTTCCTCTGGCAGTCGTGACCACGCTGGACCACACCGAGGAGCCATATGTTGCGCAGGCAACAAACAGTCCACGGTAAATGGTCCGCATAGAACGCCTGCTGAGGCCCCAGTCATTTCTAAGAATGCGCCGGACACATCCCACCACACCAGTCAATTTCGCCTTGACACGCTCGAGATGAACCAAGAAGTTCATACGATCACGCATTGTTATCCCTAAGTACTTGACCTCAGTCGCATACTTAAGGCTAACGCCATTGGCCCTAACAGTTGGAGGTCGATTTAGCGATAACCTGCCCTTGAGCAACATCATCACAGTTTTGTCCATTGCTACATCTACTCCTACTTGTATACTCCAATCGCAGACAATCTGCATGGCTTCCTCCCCCCTTCTCTCCAGCTCAGCACGAGACTGGCCTTCGATAAGGACGAGCAAGCAAATGTCAGTCATATATTTTGTCTGAACATATAATTAGGTTACCTGAAAAGAAATTGTTAAAATTTGTTTAAATTATTAATTATACCCTCTGCCACTGAGGTGTGTAGGGTATATAGGTCTGAAATTCCGTTTGTAACGCATCGAAATAAATTCCTGAGACCCCAAAACAATATATTTTCTTGATCATTATAACAAGGGAAGCTGATTTACCGATGACCGTCTGTCCGTCTGTCTGTGGATCACGCCGTCAATATCCAAGCCAGACCGTTCGTTTTTGTATAAAATCGTTTACTAACATCCCAAAGGAGTTGCTATTGAAAATCGTCAAAATCGGTCAAAGGGGTCATAAGTTATGAATGAAACTTTGAAAAACTTCTAATAAATAAAATTTTTCAGTGTGTTTGTTGTTTTTCTTAAGATATGTTGTATATGTTGTAATTCTTCGTTTTGTTGAAGTCATTGCAATTGTGTGTATATTAATTAATACTGCACATGTCACATTGGCCTAAGCAAGATTTACCACATGTTTTATTTATCATTAAAATTAAATATTAAAAATTAATAAAAAATAAAAAAATAAAAATAAAAGTTAAATATTAAAAATTAAAAATTAAAAACAAAAAATAAAAAATGGAAAATGAAGATTGGAAAATGGAAAATGAAAAATTAAATATGGAAAATGGAAAATGAAAAATGAAAATTGAAAGATGAAAAATGGGAAGTGATAAATGATAAATGAAAAATGAAAAATAGAAAATGAAAGATAAAAAATGGCAAATAAAAAATGAAAAATGAAATCTGCAAAATGGAAAGTGGAAAATGGAAAATGAAATATGGAAAATGAAAGATAAAAAATGACAAATGGAAAATGAAAAATTAAAACTGAAAAATGGAAAGAGTAAAAGGAAAATGAAAAATGGAAAAATAAAAAATGGAAAATGGAAAATCAAAATTAAAAATGGAAAATGAAAAGTGCAATTGAAAGATAAAAAATGGAAAATGATAAATGAAAAATGGAAAATGAAAAATCGAAAATGGAAAATGAAAAGTGGAAAATGAAAAATGAAAAATGAAAAATGAAAAATTAAAAATGAAAAACGAAAAATGAAAATTGAAAAATGAAAAATTAAAAATGAAGAATGGAAAATGGAAAATTAAAAATGAAAAATGAATAATAAAAAATGAATAATGAAAAATGAAAAATTAAAAATGAAGAATGAAGAATGGAAAATGGAAAATTAAAAATGAAAAATGAATAATAAAAAATGAATAATGAAAAATTAAAAATTAAAAATTAAAAACTAAAAATATAAAATATAAAATTTAAAATTAAAAATTAAAATTAAAAATTAAAAATTACAAATTAAAAATTAAAAATTAAAAATTAAAAATTAAAAATTAAAAATTAAAAATTAAAAAATAAAAATTAAAAATTAAAAATTAATAATTAAAAATTAAAAATTAAAAATTAAAAATTAAAAATTAAAAATTAAAAATTAAAAATAAAAATTAATTAAAAATTAAAAATTGAAACTGAAAATTAAAAATTAAAAATTGAAAATTAAAAATTGAAAATTAATAATTAAAAATTAAAAAATAAGAATTAAAAATTAAAAATAAAAATTAAAAATTATAATTTAAAAATTAAAAATTAAAAATTAAAAATTAAAAATTGAAAATTAAAAATTTAAAATTAAAAATTAAAAATTAAAAATTAAAAATTAAAAATTAAAAATTAAAAATTAAAAATTAAAAATTAAAAATTAAAAATTAAAAATTAAAAATTAAAAATTAAAAATTAAAAATTAAAAATTAAAAATTAAAAACAAAAAATGAAAAATGGAAAATGAAGATTGGAAAATGGAAAATGAAAAATTAAATATGGAAAATGGAAAATGAAAAATGAAAATTGAAAGATGAAAAATGGGAAGTGATAAATGATAAATGAAAAATGAAAAATGAAAAATAGAAAATGAAAGATATAAAAAATGAAAAATGAAATCTGCAAAATGGAAAGTGGAAAATGGAAAATGAAATATGGAAAATGAAAGATAAAAAATGACAAATGGAAAATGAAAAATTAAAACTGAAAAATGGAAAGAGTAAAAGGAAAATGAAAAATGGAAAAATAAAAAATGGAAAATGGAAAATCAAAATTAAAAATGGAAAATGAAAAATGCAATTGAAAGATGAAAAATGGAAAATGATAAATGAAAAATGGAAAATGAAAAATCGAAAATGGAAAATGAAAAGTGGAAAATGAAAAATGAAAAATGAAAAATTAAAAATGAAAAACGAAAAATGAAAATTGAAAAATGAAAAATTAAAAATGAAGAATGGAAAATGGAAAATTAAAAATGAAAAATGAATAATAAAAAATGAATAATGAAAAATGAAAAATTAAAAATGAAGAATGAAGAATGGAAAATGGAAAATTAAAAATGAAAAATGAATAATAAAAAATGAATAATGAAAAATTAAAAATTAAAAACTAAAAATATAAAATATAAAATTTAAAATTAAAACTAAAAATTAAAAATTAAAAATTACAAATTAAAAATTAAAAATTAAAAATTAAAAATTAAAAATTAAATATTAAAAATTAAAAATTAAAAATTTTAAATTAAAAATTAAAAATTAAAAATAAAAATTTAAAATTAAAAATTAAAAACTAAAATTTAAAAATTAAAAATTAAATATTAAAAACTAAAATTTAAAAATTAAAAATAACTAAAAATTAAAAATTAATAATTAAAAATTAAAAATTAAAAATAAAAAATTAATAATTAAAAATTAAACATTAAAAATTGATAATTAAAAATTAGAAAATTAATAATTAAAAATTAAAAAAAATTAAAAATTAAAAACTAAAAATTAAAAATTAAAAATTACTAGCTAATTCAGGTAAAAATATTTTAAAATTTGCTTTTTTTTAATATTAATATCTGGAAATTTTTAGCCAAGAATCAGTTTATTTATTTTTTTTTTTTTTGAATTATCATGAATTATCTCAAAACTTTCTTATTGGCATCAAACTTTGGGTGTTATAACGCTGGCTGCGTTATATAATGAATTTCATTAGCAGTTTTCTAATGTAGTAAAAGGAAAATAATGCCATTTTTCAAATAGTAACGAATTCTTTCTATAGAAGACACAATAATTGTGTTTTATAACAAGGCATTATAATGGAAACTGGCCAACAAGAAAATAAATTAACTTTAAATTTAATTGGTATTCGAAATTTAAATTTCAGTACCGACAATAGTTTTAAAGTGGTAGCCGTACCCAATATTGGTTGTAATATTGAGTTTAAGATGCAGGTGGAGGGTATCAACAATTCGGCCCAGCCGAATTTAATACTTGTTTTTATACCCTATAATGACTTTGTGCTGCTGTTTGTAACTACCAAAAATATTTGACCTAGACCCATCTTTTATTATACCGATCGGCTCAAAATCACTTTCTAAGTTGTTTTAGCGATGTCCGTCCGTCCGTCTGTGTGTCCATGTAAATCTTGTAATCAAACTACAGGTCGCAAATATGAATATATTTTGATTAAATTTGGTATGTAAGCTATTATCGGCCATAGGATGAACGCTATTGAAATTTGTGAATTTAGTCCATACAAATGACCCCTACAAATGACCCCTATGAAATCGACATAAATTGCCATAAGATCCAAATTATCATATAGATATCAGTCAAATTGGGTTTGTATGTGTTTATTATATCCACTAATCAGTAGTCCAAAAATAATCCCTATAGGACAATTCTTAGTCATAGGCCCCATATAGAGCTGCTTCCCGGTCTTCACTTAAACATATCAAAAAAAAAAAAAAAATATTCTCAAATTTGGTTTGTGTATATTTTTTTCAAAATATAAGTGACTTTATCAAATATAGTCTGGATTGGTCCATTTTTTGACCTAGTCCACATATAAATATTGCACCCGATATGAACTTTTTCATATCTGCAGCTAAAAAAATTAATAACAATGCCACTCAAATTTGGTTTTTGCTTATTTTCTATATCCAGTTAGTTGGACCGAAGAGATAGGGTTTCTAAACGCATGGTATAGGGTATCGTATGGTCGGTCTAGACGGACTATAATTTTCTTACTTGTTTTTTTTTTTTTTTTTTTTTGAAAATGGCAATACCAAAAATGTTGTTTACCACCAGGGACTACAATAATTTTTTTTTCTTTTTTGATGTTCTCACTTTAAAAAATTGAATTTTATTGCACTTCACTTAAATACAACAATCGTGGTGTAGGAGTTTGTCTTTTTACCACTGTTATATCATTTTTGGTGTTTTTGATGGGATTGCGAACGTAAGTTTCACTATCGATTTGTGGTCGTGAGCCCTTTCCTCTACATTGATACTTGTTTGTCTTCCAGGCCAACAGATGTGAACACTTTGGCTTCTCGGAGTTTAACTTAAAGGCAACCAATTTTAACTGAAAACCAACCATCATTAAGCCAAAGTTTACTATCTATTATTATCTCATGGCAGAAATATTTGCGGGGTCCCTTAAATGTATATAAATTCTAAGCAAATTTAATAGAACTACAAATGTGGTATAAACACGACATTAAAGTATTAACATACTCTTACATATGTTAAAACAATTTAATGTTCATAACTACCAAATAATAATAATAAAACAAAATTAAACATGTCATAAACAAAATTACTTCAAGCCATAAAAACGAAACCAAACAAATTACTAACGAGCTTTTTATGAAAATAGAATTAATTTTTTTAGGGGAAATATAGATTATGGAAAGGGAGGCATATATACTGTGCTAAAGCAAAATGCATTAAAACTAAAACTTAAATATTAAATCCAGTGCCAGACAAAATTTCATTTATTCCATATACACATGTAATGTAATGATAAAAAAAAATTTTCATCCTATGTGATCAGCAGTCTCCCTCCTTCTTAAGCGTGGGTGGATACGATTGTTGATTAAGTTACGTGCTAGAGGATTCGGGTGAGACTCTAGATTGGCACTAATATAGGCAAGCAAATTTCATTTACATAGTAATGATTTTTTATAATTTTTAATAAAAATATCGAGGTAATTTATAAGTTTACATTTTCATGGATGATTAAAAAACAAATTCATTTAAAATATATCTTCTAATACATATACAAACTTTTATGTATTTATACAGGGAGAAAAAATTTAAGCCATTTAGTATACATATATGTATATAACTTCATTTAAGTTTAGTATGGATTTACCAAAATATTCACCCCTGTTCTTGAAACCACTATCACAAAAAAAACTCGAAATGAAAAAATTCTTAAATCTACGAGTTTTTTGCTGTTCTCTAATTTCAATAAGAATATTTTTTCTCGTTTTAATTCACATAGAAAAGGCTTTGTGAAATCAAAACAAATGCCCTTTTTCTACTAAGCAGGTCTTAAGAGATAAAAAAAACTAATTGATATTTAAACTCAAACATGTTTTTATTGAACCTTATCATTATTTTAAAAAATTAGACATTATTTTATGAAAAAAAAACGATTTTAAAAAACGTCTACATTTTGCGCTGATTTAAAAAAAAAACTCATAATAAGTGGTCGATGTTAATAAAACACACTTTTTGCGATGATGCTGTTCTATAACTATAATAAAAACTTTTTATTTACACAATCTATTTTCCATTATAATTTTTTCAATTATAACATAGATTCTTTATGCACTAATTATTGCAAATAAAGGAATTAAAAAAAAAATTTTTTCAGCAAATCACATATTTTTATTTTTTTGCATATGTTCGAAACAGTAGTGATGCCAGTCAAATCCAATTTATTTGAATATCTAAATTTTTTTTGGTGATGCCTAACTTTTTAAAAATAGAAAAGTCATTTTTAATTGAATGAAATTGAAGAACAAAAACAATTAAATGAACAAATAAGTTGTTATTTTAAAAGAAAATATTTTTCTTTATACTTTTTCTATAAACTTAAGAAAAAACATGGACAAAATACTTAAAAGTTTTTTGTGAAACTGAATAAAGAACCATATGGCACCTCGGTTTCTAGATAACATATGTTCTTAACTCAAACATATGGTTCTTAACTCAAACATATGTTTCCATTAAATAAATAAAAAAAAGTGGTTTCAATAAACCCAAAATTTCAATTTCATGTGATTTTAAATTCACTCTTATTCAAATAACAACGTTTCAAGAACAGGGCTGATTGTATTCTTAATTCTTTGTATATAGGGCAAACACCGATGAAGTGAATTGTGTTTTCCGAAGCATCTAAATTGCAAATTGTACAAATACCAATAGCGTTATTTTTGAAGGACCTTGCATTCATCTAATAAGCCACCTCTAGCCTTTATTATTAAACTGAGTGTACGAGAAGAAAAACTTGAATTATATAATGATGAACTATTTAATCCAGTTTTGCATATAGAGCGTGAAACTGTGAACTTGAAGCATTTTCAATAAAATCATTACATTCTTTGATCTTAAGTTGGTTTAATATAATTTTTCACTGTCTACTTAGTGGTGTTATTGAATTAACAGGGGTAAATTGTATATGCTGACAAAGATTTTCCCACTCCTTAGCCCAATATATTTTTTGTTCTATAATTTTTAAAGCGAAAATGTGAGGCAATCTGTGAGAATTCATATTTATTACTTTATTGATGTATCAAAGGTGTCGTCTTAAGGTAGATACGTATAGTGACTCTAGGCTTGTTTCTATATACAGCATGTAATTAGGTGTTGCGTTTGGAAGGTACAGCATCTTTTTAATAAAAAATCTAAATAGTTTTTCAACCTCATCATATATTATATAGCCCCATACTTGTGCTGCATATAGCATAATAGATCTGGAAGCTGCTTGAAATATTTTTAGCTTATTACTTTGTGAAATTTGCGGGTTGTTTATATATTTCGACCAAGTAGAGTTTATCGCCAGTTTCGAGACAGCTAATTTGTTGTTTAAGTGTTTTCTAAAGGAGAGATTATATGCGATATATATTCCTAGATATTTATAGCTGTTCACAATCTCAATACTATTGTCACCAAAAACCCAGTTTAAATTTAATGAGATTCTTGTACCGGAATGAAATACCACTATTTTAGATTTATCTAGATTAACCCTTAGGCCCACGTTAAACAATAATTATATAAGCAATCAATCATTTTCTGCAGTTCTGTTGGAGTATCTGATAAGATAACTAGGTCATCAGCGTAGAGCAGTATTTTAACATTGCATGCGAGAATTTGTGCTTTTGTGCTTTTACAAAATCATCAAAATACTTTCGAGCAGCTGATTGTCCTACTGTCAAACATAATTCAATTGAATACAAAGCCGTTCATATAACAAACAATAAATATAACAAAACGAATAAAATCGAAATTATTAACGGGCTAAATAAAGTAATTATTATAGTAGGCATCGCGTTTAATGCCTATCAGCTGATTCTCCTGTCATCTGGTTTTTCTCGCACAGAAAAGAGAATCAACTCTATTTCCCTTGCGAGTGTTTTTACAACCTAAGTTGGCAACGCGACACAAAAAAGCTTTACTATCGATCACGATTCCACGTATAGAAAAAATCATGCTGACTCATTCTCGTTTTTTCTCGCACTCGCAACTCGCAGTTATGTGTTTAGGGCTTTATAGGGGGCTTAATATACAACCCTGTTTTACGCCTATTTTGACGGCAAAAGGCTCGGAAAAAGAGTTACCATCCCAAATATAACTTTCGGTACCTTCATACAAGTGTTGTAAAATTCTTATTATTTTCGAAGACATGCCAAGGCACGAGAGCTTGTAAAATAGACTATTACGAGGTATCGTATCAATGGCGCACGATAAATCAACAAAGAAAGCAAATGCATTCTTGTTGATGGCTTTGTTTAAATTCACAATATTAACGAGATTGAAAATATTGTCAACGGTTGAATAATTCTTTCTACAACCAGCTTGGAATTCATTTAAAATCACGTTACGATCGATCCAATCCGTTAAACGATTGAGTATAATGGAATTAAATATTTTGCATAAGGTATTAATTAGCTATAACCCACGATAGTTTGATGGAATATTAGGATCACCTTTTTTGAAAAGAGGTGTCAGTATTGCTCTTTGGAAACTGGTAGGGTTTATCGTATAGGAATATTTTGTTAAAGACCGCTAACATTTTATTAATAAAAGAAGGAGGAGCATTTTTATAAAATTCAATTTTTAAAATTGATTTTAAGACGGAAGAAATTTCACACATTTCCATGGGAGAGGCTAGGAAGGCATCAATAAAATACGGCATTGACCAGCTGGTAGTCTGGGAATTAACATTCGCTTGAAATAAGCTACTTAATATAGATAGATAGATAGCTTCCACCATTCACTGCTACATTTAACCCTGATTAACTGCTCAATATTCTTATTATACAAATTCATTTTCTTTTCATTACATATCCTAAGATAGGAAGCTCTAGATGCAAAATATCGAGATTTGTTTACAGTATTGTGATTTTTTTCTGTAACGCCTAAGACCTATTAACATCAGAGTTCAGAAAAAAACACACACTGAATAAAAAACTCGTACATATATGTAAACAAACATAACTTAGACCAACACACACATATGTTTATTTTCATACCAATTATGTTTGTTTTTAAATTTTCTTCGGTGCCCAACACAACCATGACTGTGTTCGTTTTAATATTTCGTTATTTACACGAACATTTTTGTATCACATACTTTTTGTTTCAATCACACATAAAGCACACATTTTTGAGTGTTGCTTTATTTGAAGTTCATGTTCTGGTACGTGTACTGAAAAAAAACACAGAACATATACAATATACAGGTTCGAGTTCAGTTATATTTTAAGTCGTGTTGTGGCTCGTGTAGTAAGAAAAAACACAACATGTACAATAAACAGGTTCGAGTTCAGTTATATTTTAAGTCGTGTTTAAAATATAATATAAGTCGTGTTTAAAATATAACTGAACTCGAACCTGTTTATTGTACATGTTGTGTTTTTTCTCACTACACGAGCCACAACACGACTTAAAATATAACTGAACTCGACCTGTTTATTGTACATGTTCTGTGTTTTTTTTTCATTACACGTACCAGAACATGAACTTCAAATAAAGCAACACTCAAAAATGTGTGCTTTATGTGTGATTGAAACAAAAAGTATGTGATACAAAAATGTTCGTGTAAATAACGAAATATTAAAACGAACACAGTCATGGTTGTGTTGGGCACCGTAGAAAATTTAGAAACGCACATAATTGATATGAAAATAAAGATATGAGTTGGCTGCTTTTGAACAGAACATTGTGTGTTTCGTGTGTGTATTTTCTGAACCTTGATTAACATACATTTTCTAGCACGAGCACATTGCCAGTCAAACCATTTCTGTTTGGGATAAAAAAAAAAACGTTTTCCAATTTTAGTAACATAAGCTGTCCTTATTTTGTGACATAGTTGAACAACCAAATCATCAGCCGATTCATTAGACTTAAGATCAATATTACTCGCAAGTATAGATAGATTATCTTTGTATTTAGCAAAAAATTTACTATTCCACCGCAGTCTTTGAATTGTATTATTTACTTTAGTATTAACAACACGGCATGATGATTTAATTTTTAAGCATAGTGGCATATGGTCAGAGTATGGCTTGGAAGCAATAAAGAATTCTTCAACATATTGTAAAAAGTTAAGCGAACAAATACAATAATCAATAACAGAACTACCCATCATCCCACAAGAGCTAAATTCCCCTAGTGAATCGTTACCAGTTCTACCATTAAGTACTATCCCACCGACGTTTTCAATAAAATTCATAAATTTTTTGCCTTGCGCATTTAGTTCTTTGTACTTTGAAAATCTATATTTATTAATATGTGGTAAATCTTTCAAAAAATTTCGATCTAAAACTTGTTCATCTGCAATTCTCGCGTTTAGATCACCCACTACATAGAAATTTGAAGGATAAAGTTCTTGTACAAATTCTTCAAATTTTTCTAATTCATTCTTCCAGTCGGTGCAGTTTAAATAACTAGGGATAAAGTAGAACACATTTTCTTCAAATTTGGCACTTAATACCGGATTATTTGAAATGTTTAAAAATTTAAAAGCATAAGTATTTTTAAGATTTTTTCTGAAACCATATAAACAGCGTCTTTGTATTCTTTCTGTGTTTGAAACTGAGGCTATTTCCCATAACTGAATACCATAGCACCAAATGGGTTTGAAAATCGAGTTATAAATCAAGAGCTTACAATCGAGACTTAACTTTGAGTTCCTGCCAATTAGTCCTGTGAATTGGACTAATTTCAATTTTATTTGTGTTAATTTAGCGTCTATATGGTATTTCCAGGTAAGCCGGCGATCAAAGTGCAGTACGAGATATTTATCAAAGGAATGTTGAGGCATAGGCTGGTTCCTAATTCGAATTTGAGGGAAAGTCTTCCTTCTTAAGGTAAAAGTTACGTGGATACACTTTTGTTCATTTACTTTGATCTTCCACATACATATCTAGCCAATCTTCCTGCTGTTCAATATGGCTCCTGTAAAAAGAAGAGATGCTGTTGAGGGTTCCCTGTGTACGCTTAAATTGCACTAACATCCGCAAAAGTCAACGTAAGTGTGTTTTCATTTATTGGCATGTTTTGTGTGTAAAGGATGTACAGAAGCGGGCCCAAAATACTGCTTTGTGGTACACCAGCATGAATTGTCTGTGAAGGGTTCACAAAGTTTTTCTCTCTTATAGAGAATTTTCTGTTAATTATATAGCTTTCCATTAGCTTATACATATATGTTCGGGGGCAACAACTGTTTAACTTTATAGAGGAGTCCCTCGTGCCAAACTCGGTCGAAGGCTTGCGAGACGTCTATAAAAAGTCCAGAGCAGAACTTTTTCTCTTCAACAGCTCTCCTTATGGCACTTACAATTCTGTGAATTAGCTCAGTGGTGCTGTGTTTTCGTCTGAAACCAAATTGATGTACTGGAATGAGATTATTTTGATCTGCGGATATTGTAAGTTTGTTTACCAAAACTCTCTCGAATAATTTTGACAAGTTGGACAGTAACCTTATCGGTCCATATGAATCGACCTTTTTTGATCTTTACCTGGTTTAGGTATCTGGGAGAAAATGTTCAAGGCGTCTAATAGCTTGAAATATAAACAGAATTATTCTTAATGCTATTCGGGGTAACTCCAAAAGCATTTTATGACTGATCTCATCGATCCCCGATGCTTTTTCGGGGTTTAAATCAACAATAGCCTTTTCGATCTCTCGAATCTCAAAACGAAGGAACACTGCTCTATGCTGTGAAGTAACAGGTGGCAACTCATCAATAGAACTAGTGTTTATATTCGGAGTAAAAACTTTCTTTAGATATTCCATAAACAGATCTCCTTTTTCTTTGTCCATTCTAGCCCATCCTCCACTTTCCGTTCTTAGAGGAGGTTTGCATACAACAGGTCTTTTAAGATTTTTTGTAGCATTCCACAAAGAGAAATCAGTTTTTTCTGTTGGATCCAGATTTTCAAGATATCTATTCAATTTAGCGTTTATTTGTGTTTCAATCAGTTTCCGTAGATTTTTCGTGCATTCTTTCAATTGTTGCTTAAGTTGAGAAGATCTGTGCAGTTGCCACTCTCTTCCAATTCTTCTTTTTTTACCTAAAGGCCTTTCAACATCTACAGAAGTAGTTCTATATGGCCTGGTGCGATGAGGAGGTTTAGTAGCAAGTTGAGCAGCTAGTTTGAGATTTTGTTCGCAGTTAACAATCGAGAGGTCAATATCATCTGGTGTTCTTAGTGGGAATTTTTCTGTGCAATGGGTACTAAGAAACTTTTTGTATTTTAGCCAATCGATATTACTTGAAAGCGTTAAATCGCCAGATGGGGACACAATTTCTTGGGTGGTTCGAAATAGTAACAATAACGGGTGTGTGGTCAGACGAGAGTTCCAATGAAGATTCTACATGCACAAGTTCTTTTGCGATGTTCTTCGTTACTCCGAAATCGATTAAATCGGGTATTTTTTTACCTATCAGTTGGCCAGTACGTTGGCTCTCCGCTTGAGACCACATCCATACCCATTTTAGAAATTGTGTTGAACAAAACACGACCCTTCGGGGAAATTAGCCGTGACCCCCAGAATGTATGCTTGACATTAAAATCGCCCGCAACTATGAAACGAGGGCCAAGTGATTTAAAAAAAACTTTTATATTGATTTTCTAATATAGAAAACTCCGGGGGAGAATATATTGATGAAACCACTAGGCTGTTTCCAAGTTTTTCAAAGCAAATAGTAGTAGCTTGAAGGTAGTTTTCACAATGATCACTCATTAAATAATGATTTAATCTGGATTAAATTAGGATAGCTAAGCCACCACATGGATGCTTAGTATCATACAAAGTGTATCCGCGCAGTGAAAATAGACTTTTACGAGTTAAATGAGTTTCAGTGGCAAGCAATATTTCAATTTGATTGTCTCTAAGAAAATGGTCAAGTTATGCCCGTAATATAAAGTTACATTGGTAATTTTAACGTTTATTTTACCTAAGTGTTTCTACCGGATAGATATCTGCTAAAGTATGGCAACATTCTCGTTTGACGTTTATTATTATGTCAAATAAATGCAAAAAATTTTGTTATTCTTTTAATTTGTGAAATTTGTAGCATTCTAAAGTTTAAAAAATGTCGGCAAAAGAAAATAAACGAAGTGCCGAAACCTTTTCAGAAATTCTGAATTATTCCAAGTTTCAAAATGGTCACTTCTTTCCCTATATTTGTGTGTTGCTTTTTGAGAGTTTCTTTGTAGAAAATATCTCAAAGTTCTTAGCTCCTGCAATTCTAAATTCATTTTTATTTGGATATACATATATATTTAATTTCATTTTATTTTGTTTAATTTTTTTTAATTTGACAGTTTTTGCAAAACAATTTGAATTATATTTACCTAACACATTAACCAACTACAATCCTCCGTGTAAAAAACACTAAAGTTTATCCAGCCGGTAAGTCATACCTACGAGTTAAAATTACGAAATTTGATTTACACGATAGGTAACCATGCACTAGTAGATATCTATTCGTTGAAGTTACGAGCATTAGTCTTTATATTGGCTTACGCCGCACAGTGGCGCCATTTGAGTTTTTTCGTTGCAAAAATCATATCTTTTGAACCGAATAACATAATTGAACAGTTTAAACAGCATATGATAGATAACTGTTCAGCCTATGAAATGAGCGTTTGGAAAGGGTGCTACGCTTTGTAGGGGCCTACTTGTGGGTTATCAAAGTTAAAATTTGTAGAAAAATCAATTTTATGGTAACTAAAAAAAATTATTTTTACATTTTTAGATTGTTTTTATTTTTTTTTCTTTAGGGTTTTATGTTTTAAATTATTACCCAACAAATAAAAAAAAAATTACTTCTTTTTTAAATTTATTTTTTCAATTTTCTGTAAAATATTCATCACAATTCGTAAGAGAATTGACATTTTCTTTGCAGTTTAAAACATTCAAGATCGTTCTTTTCACGATTTGATTGTCAATTCCAGTGATTATAGTTACTGCCTCATCATTTTCAAAAAATCTCCTAGATGTGTTTCCATCGTTTGAGTTACCGTATCCGTGCTTGGGACAGTCTACTTTTAGTTCAACTTGTTTAAAAAAAGCATCCTGTATTTGCTTCTTTCTGATCTTTTCCTTATCCTTTATTGATGTATTTTCATCGAAGTTTTCCTCCTCTTGTGGTAGGGTATACGCCAGTTTTAGCAAGAACTTCATACACCTTATCCTTGCGTGCAATGGTGACATTCCATATTCGTAATTCTCCTCGTTTGTAGAATTGTTTAAATTACCAAAGTTCTTCTGACTCTTTTCGCAAATCTGGCATGACAATGTTGAGGTTGTTCCTGTCAGTTCGTTTACGACTTTTCCGTCAACCATGGTCAGGTGGAACTCGTAATTGCATTCAATATATTTTCCTTCTCCAATTTGCAGCTTTGTAGGCTTAATCTTGCTTATTTGTTCTTCAATGTCCTTCACCGTGGTCCTTATGAGTTCTGCCGATTCCCTTGCAAACTGAAACATTATTGGTCGACAATAATGCACTGATGACGGACGTGGATTTTTCCAGTGTAGGGAAACATCAGATTTTAGCCGCAAAGGAACAACAGATGTCATAAACATATTTCCGTCCGATATTGTAGCGTCATCGGAAGATATCCTTTGCTTATTAATTTATTTTGGCTTGCGTAATATGCTTGTATCCTGGTAAAACGTCAGCCTCGTGTCGCATCAAGGATGCCCGTAGTATCTCATATTTTTCTTTGGAAAGTTGTAAGTCCATAAACAAGGCCAAGGCCTCTTCGGAACCATACTTTTTAATGTGTGCGTTTGTGGGCGTGGGAATGCTTTCCTTAATCCTTTTTAGTCGCAGTGGGCTTGCAACAGCAACAGATTTTGTAATCTGCGACCTAACTCTTTCACTATCATTTGTATATTTAATAGACAGCGCGTCCGATAATGCTTCGTGGTCAAGTCATTGGTGGCATCGGCCAGTTTCCTCTTTCTTGTGAAAATTGAACACTCCTCAATACTTTTTTTTTTGCCTTCCTTTTGCTCCTCTGGTTGATGTGGTGGGTTTATCTACTGCCAATGTATCCAGGATGGTGTCTTCATTAAGCCAGTCCTCATATTTGGAGTTGAAGTTCTGAATGGTTCTATTAGATTTCACCCATTTTGCCTTAATATTTGCATATATCAGATAAAAATTATTTTTTATAATTTCGCTTCTCTCAATATTTCCGTATAAGCTATCAAGTTCTTCTAAAGCAGCTTCCGTGAAAAACTTTGGTGTGGTTGACCTTCTAAACAGTTCAAATAATTTTAAATTGTTTGACGCCATGGTTTCAGTACTTGTTGCGCCAACTTTCAGTCGTAGACTAATCCAGGCATTATGCTTATTTTGCAATATATAAGCTTATGCTACCATGCCTAAAAATTTACCTGTTCCCTGCATACATATGGATTTAGGCTGAATTATGCAATTTTGATATTATGCTCGTGTCTAAATAAGATTTGTGCCTACCTGGAGGGACCATAAGTCAATATTGTTCTTGACCATTTGTACTCCAAAGTAATTTTTAAGTGAGGTGCGTACCTGCGAATTTCAATGAGTAGTTTTTTGTGCATCCTGTGTGTGTAACAGAATATTGGCAGTAGACTTTGGCAGAGGCTCTCAGGTAGACAACCGACTTAAAATGCAATTTTCAAACTATTAGATCAAACTACTGTCAGTCAAAACATGTAAGGGATACACGCCATACAATTTGTGCAACCTCTAGAAGCCAAACGGGCACGTACGGGCAGATAAAACCTTTTGAGTTATGTAAAGAAATAATCAAAGAACATGTTTTGCAAATATGGCAAATATAGAATAATATAGATTTTTTTTATTTTCCGTCAAAGTTGAAAAATAGTGAAAAAAACGGATAGTTTTTAAATAGTGATTTACCAGGAGAAACACAAAGCAAACAGTTAATTTTTTTTTATCATTATACATTTAATAAATACATCAATCAATACAAATAAAAAATAAGGCGATTCGTTACCTATTTTTCGTGATATTACACCTGAAATCGCAACAAATTGACTAATAATTGTGTGTTTTTTTTGAAAACCGAAAGTCGGTCAACTTTGAACGGTTATATCTTCTAAACTAAAAATGTGATATTAAGAGTAACATATTTGAAATCGTTGAAAAGTTTCCTATAACATGGGTTTATTCAAAACTTCGTCGGCGCACATGAAAATTTTGATTTTTGCAACCTCGTTTGCTCTACGGGCGCCACTGTGCGCCGTTTGCGTTTCAGAAACATTTTTTCAAATAGTTCATTGTTTGCTTAGTATAGCTTGCAATATCATGGAATTTAAAAATCTTATTTACAAAAAACTTATATAATGTAAAAAAAAAAAACAAGTGAGAAAATTATAGTCGGTCTAGACCGACTATATGATACCCTATACCATGCGTTTAGAAACCCTATCTCTTAGGCCCAACTAACTGGACATAGAAAATAAGCAAAAACCAAATTTGAGTGGGATTTTTATTAAATTTTTTGGCTGCAGATATGAAAAAGTTCATATCGGATGCTATATCTGTATGGGGACTAGGTCCAAAAATGGACCAATCCTGATTATGTTTGGTAAAGTCTCTTGTATTTTGCAAAAATATATACAAACAAAATTTGAGAAGAATCAGTGCAATATTTTTTTTTTTTTTCATCAAAATATATGCATATTTGCGACCTGCAGTTTGATTACAAGGTTTACATGGACACACAGACGGACGGACGGACGGACGGACATTAAATCAACTCAAAAAGTGATTCTGATTCGATCGGTATAATTAAAGATGGGTCTAGGTCAAATATTTTTGGTTGTTACAAACAGCAGCACAAAGTCATTATACCCAAACCACATAGTGGTATAGGGTATAACTACAATAATGTAAAGTGAGCCTTAAAGTTAAAATTTTTTTTATTTAATATCTCTTAATACGCTGACTGGGTAGGACATTAGGGTGGCCCTTCATTATATGGAGGGAAAAAAGTGTTCAAACTCTCGGTCGCACCCCCTAGAAATATGCGAATAGTGAGAAATACAAAGTTTTGGGCCAATCAAAAAACATTTAGAGGTGGCTCAACGCGATTGAAAATTTCAAGTGTGTTTATATGGGGAAAATACTACTTTTTTTCAGTTTTTACGAAAATTTCGTTCTATAGTTTAATTTTTCCGACAAATTGTTATATAATTCGGGATCAATATTAAATTATCTTTCCAAAAAGCTATAAAACTTTAAAATCGAATAAAAACTCGCCAAGAAATAGCAAATGCCCCAGACCACTTTTGTGCCAAAAAAAACTAGGTCATGAAATTTGTCGGCATTTTTTTAAGAAACTTTAAGAAATTAATTAAAGCCAACATTTTGTTTTAGTTTCTATACCTGTAAGTACTCAGATATGAAGTATTGTTTTATTACCGCCTTGTTAACCTATTAAGCATTGAGACCGAAAATGGAAAATTTTTTTTGATAGCATTTTGAAAATTCTTTTTTCAAGTTTTGAAAAATTTTCTTAAAACAATTTAAAAAAAATTGATGTAGCTCTTTAACAGAGAAACTCATTTTCGGGCATTTTTATTTAAAAATATCTTAAAATCCAAAGCTGACCTTGGCAAAGAATGGGTTAACGTTCTCGGATTTATTTAAAATTTTAGGAACGGAAGTTCTATACATTTGGTTATCATATTTTAAGCGTCGCAACTAAAAATTCTACAGCGCTTACAAAATATTTGAATTTTTTAATAAATTGTCTTTTATTAGCTTGTGGTCATATGTGACCCCAATTCCAAAAGGGTTAATCGGGTCATATTATTTTTTTCCGAAACCCTAGGCTATTAAGATAAAATGTAACATTTAAAAGTAGAAAAGTGATGAATATTTGATACAAAGTATTAAGAAAGAGTACATTTACAGAATATTTAACAAAAATCCTATTTTTCTCGAAATCCGCAAAAATAAAATCCTTGTCAAAAAAATTGTGGGGTAGGGATTTACTTAGAAATTCATAAAGTTAATCTGTAACATGTATTTAACAAAACCTTAAAGTGCGAGATCCATTTTTTAAAATTTTGTTTAAGAATACTTTTTATCAAGAAAATTTTCCATTTTCGGTCTCAATGCGCAATTGGTTTACAAGGTGGTAATAAAACAATACTTCATATCTGAGTACTTACAGGTATAGAGACTAAAGCAAAATGTTGTTTTTATTTAATTTCTTAAAGTTGAAAAAAGTGCCATCAAATTTCATGACCTAGTTTTTTTTTGGCACAAAAGTGGTCTGGGGCATTTGCTATTTCTTGGCGAGGTTTTATTCGATTTTTTAGTTTTACAGCTTTTTGGAAAGATTATTTAATATTGATCCCGAATTACATATATAACAATTTGTGGGAAAAATTAAACTATAGAAAGAAATGTTCGTAAAATCTGAAAAAAATCATATTTTCCCCATATAAACACACTTGAAATGTTCAATCGCGTTGAGCCACCTTGTTTGTCCCAAAACTTTGTATTTCTCACTTTTTTTGCTATTCGCATATTTCTAGGGGATGCGACCGAGAGTTTGAACACTCTTTTTATTAAGGGTCACCCTAGTAGGACATATCCAACATAAAGTTAGATGCTGCGCCTCCATAAAACCTTTCACATTACAGGTATTTGTTTATGGTTTTTTAAAATCGGTCCAACTCACTAACGGTTATCGCTTGTACCGAAACCTAAGTTTAAATTAAAGGGGGTTTATCTAACACTAATTTAATAAATTAAACAAACCGTATACAAAACCCAAAATGCCCTCCTCCACTGAAAATTTTAATCAAGCTGTTGATGTGTTGGTTTTTTTTTTTTTGATAATTTATTGATTTTAAGTTTATGAAGTTTATGAATAAACAACACGCATCAATTGGATAATAAGTTAATTATATTATACTATTTTTCATCATGCATGTCTGTCTGTACTCAGGCAAATATCAATCCGTAAACTCTGTAATCAGTCAAAACAAACTTTGAAAACTTTTATTGCGTGTACGTATACTTTACTTTACTTTACTTAACTTTACTTTCAACTTATACGGTTATATATTGCGTTTTGTTTACAAATTAAAGTAAAGAAAACTTTGCGAGGCAAAAAAAAAAAAATTTGTTTCTAATTATTGTTACACTTCCGCTACACTTGATATGAAATAGAAAATATTTTTATTGATGTTTTGCTATTTCTTCTTCTTCAAAAAAAAAAAAATGTTTCTAACAACTTTAAGTGCTTATTTATAATATTATGAATGAATGAAATTTTATTAATATTTATGTATGTACCTTCAAAATATACCACAAAAAATACAAATAAAAAATCCAAAAAACGAAATACTCATACTTGAATATTTCCACTTAATGTAAACAAACTCTAAACTCTCAATCCACCCTCCCTCCACCCCTTCGTTTTAACGTATTATAAATCTTTCGAACATTTTCCAAAAAATATTTTTTCCCAGCCATTCTTCAGTTGAATTTTAAACCTCTTTTGTAACGGTTGTTACGGTTTCTGTTGGCGTTTCGTGTTGTTTGTGCAAACCTCTTAATTTAGTGTGTTAGCGAACGAAATTTGCCAGTCATTTTAATTGTCTTGAAATGCCTCGTAAAAAGCCTAAAGAGGATACAATCGAAGAAATTGAAACATGCATTAAGTTATTGTGTGACCAATCGAAAAATCATATGAAATCCAGAGCTTATGATAAGGCATTAATTGGTTATAATCAGGTAAGAATAACTCAAAAAATGGGATAGTTCTATAAAGGACTAAGTTTTTTATAGTGTTTTAAAGCTATAGGAAAAATGCGTGGAAATGTGAACAAAAATTCACAAAAAAATATGCAAGAATTTGTAGAATGTTTCACAAAAAAATAAAAATAAATAAAAATTTAATGAATTTTTTAACAAAAAATAAAGCGTTGAAGATTTTTGTTTTACAAAAATGCTCAAAATGGAAAAAATTGTTTAAAAATGAATATGAAGAATGTGACAATTTTTTTTATAAAAATATTTGGAATGTTAAATTTTTTTTTTTAAAAAAATATTTCAGAATGGTAAAAATTTAATAAAAATGAATATGAAAAAAATTTAATACATGTATTTTCTAAACAAAAAAACATGAATAAATGGTGTAAATATTTCAAATTACTCTAAACAAAATCATGTAAGAAAATTATAGTCGGTCTAGACCGGCTCACAGTGGCTGAAAATTGTTTTTCAGTGGCCAAAATTCTGTAACTTTTGAACCAATCAAAATATTTTAGTAATTCTTTTCCTAGTGGGTAGTTGAATTTGAGTCTGTTTTAATTTCATTAAAATTGATTGAGTACTTTTTAAGAAATTCTAGGTCAAAGTTAAACTTTTCATTGTTTTTTTTTAACTTTTAGCGTGAAATATGGGTTTTTTAGTTTTTTTATTTATTAAAAAATTACATATTTGGATTTTAATAATAACGATCATTTTTTGTAATAATGGGATTTTTTTTTATGTTTACACTCAAAAAAAATTGTTTACACTAAAAAAAAAAGTAAAATCAACTGGAAATTTTGCTATTACTACTGAAAAACTAAAAATTTTTTGTTGTCAAATTTGCAAATTTGTTTACACATAAAGAATATTTCCACTTAAAAAAAAAAAAACGTTAGTAATATTATCTAATAGTCTTGCTATTACTACAGAAAAAATTATAATTTTTTGCTGTCAAATTTGTTCATTTTTGCAAAATAAATCTGCTGAACATTAGCGCAATGATTCGGATTTTGATATGAAAATAAGGGTTTTTATTTTTTGAATCTTTATTATTTATTAAAACATTTCATACATATGTGGGTAAAAACCTTTTAAAAAGAGGTAAGAAAATTATAGGCGGTCTAGACCGACTATACGATACCCTATACCATACGTTTTGAGACCCTATCTCTTAGGTCCAACTAATTGGATATAGAAAATAAGCATAAACCAAATTTGAGTGACATTTTTATTAATTTTTTTGGCTGCAGATACGAAAAAGTATATATCAGATGCTATATTTATATGTGGACTATGTCGAAACATGGACCGATCCTGACCATATTTGATAAAGTCACTTATATTTTCAAAAAATATATACAAACCAAATTTGAGAAAAATCTGTGCAATATTTTTTGTTTTTCGATAGAATTAAGTGAAGATCGGGAAGCAGCTCTATATGGGGCCTATGACTAAGAATTGATTAATGCATGTAATAAACATATACAAACCCAATTTGACTGAGATCTATATAATAATTTGGATCTTATGGCAATTTAAGTCGATTTCATAGGGGTCATTTGTATGGGAACTAGGTCTGAACATAGACCGATTCTACACAATTTCAATAGCGTTCATCCTATGGCCGATAAAGGTTTATATACCAAATTTCATCAAAATATATTCATATTTGCGAACTGTAGTTTGATGACAAGGGTTTCATGAACACACAGACGGACGGACGGACGGACTTTGCTAAATCGACTCAAAAAGTGATTCAGAGTCGATCGGTATACTTGTATACTTATAGGGCTGTTTAAATTACCATAATTTGAAATTTTTTTGAGTAATTTCATTAAAATGAAAAAAGTGTTCTAGGGTTAAAGAGGACACTTTCTCCTTTCTCTGGGTGGTATACGTTTCTTGTTCCCTGGAAGTTCTATTCCACTAAAGTTAAAATTTGACACATATATAGTAGTTTAATAAATATTTCAGAACACCCCTAATATTAAACGGTACGGTTGTGACCACTTAAAACAACTAAAGACTGCAATTGTACCAACTTTGTAAAGAAGGCCGCAGGTCATTATCGACGATAACTTGCAAGTAGTAACCATTTATTTTTGATAAAAAAAAAAAAAAACTAAAAAAATCACCCTTTTCTGAAATTAAAAAACAGTTGAGTTTGACAGCATGCCACGCCCACAATTAGCAATAGTTTAACCTAAATTTTTTGCTACTTATTAATTTGGATATATTAGCCACAAAATGGCGTTAAAGTTTTAAAAATCAGTGACAAAAAAATTGGACTTTTGGCCAATGAAATCAAAATTTCAGCCACAATGCGTTGTTAACCTACTGCGAAATGAGACCAAAGATGAAAACTTTTTTGATAAAATTTTGAAAACTCCTTTTTTAAGTTTTAAAAAAATTTCCTAAACAAAATTTCAAAAAATTGATCTGGCACTGTAAAGTTTTGTTAAATATATATTAGAGATTAATTGTGTGAATTTTTAAGTAATTTCTTCTGCCAACATTTTTTTTTACAAAGAATATTTTTTGCGGATTTCGAGAAAAATTAGTTTTTTGTGAAATATTCACTAAATGTACTCTTTCTAAATACTTTGTATCAAAAATTTATCAGTTTTTTAATTTTAAATGTTATATTTTATAATAAAAGCCTAGGGTTTCTGAAAAAAAAAAATAATATGTCCCTATTAACCCTTTTGGACTTGGATCGCATATGACCCCATGAATGACAATTTATTCAAAAAAATCAAATATTTATTATATTTGAAGCTTAAAATATAATAACCAAATGTGCAAGTCTTCCATGCTAAAAATTTGTAATAAATCGAACAACGTTAACCCATTCTTTGCCGATGCCAAACTATGAATTTTGGCATATTTGAATAAATTAATTGTTCTAGTAAACTAGATGAAACC
Source organism: Cordilura impudica (assembly GCA_963682025.1). Classification (NCBI taxonomy): domain Eukaryota; kingdom Metazoa; phylum Arthropoda; class Insecta; order Diptera; family Scathophagidae; genus Cordilura; species Cordilura impudica. Next base: position 173,704,921 of record OY821521.1, read on the forward strand.
CTTAATATGGGTTGGGAAATAAAATTGTGCTATATTTTACGAAAACTTACCCTTATGTGCCCCTAGTGTTAAAATGATCCAAAATTCAGCAGTATTTTCAAAATATTTGAATTTTTGACTTAGTCGTCGTATACCAACTTGGGGAAATTTGTGGCGCCAAGTCCAAATGGATTAATGACGTCAAATTATGAAATCAACATAATCATAAAAATCGATCGAATATAGCACAATTTTATTTCCCAACCCATAGTAGGGGTTTCATCTAGTTTACTAGAACAATTAATTTATTTATATATGCAGCAGCAGATTATCAATGAATATAACAAACATATGAGTGGTGTAGATCTGCTCGATAACGCTGTATCTAATTACCATGTTGCGGTTCGTGGACGAATGCAGTCATACCACTACAGTAATTTTGGAAAATCCATTGTCTTATTGCTAAAGCTGAAGGAACCCTACCACTAGCTAGAAAAGTACTGCTCTTTCAAAAAAAAGCAGGTGAAGAACAGCTTGTAGGGGATTTGATGTCCGTGAACACGTTATTTGGAAAACTCCAGACAGTAAACGGAAAAGATCCAGTGAATGCAATTCACAAAGGGTTGACCAATGTACAAAATGTAATGCTACATTGCATCCAAAGTGCTTTGATATATACCATTTATACAACCAAAAATAAACCAAAATTAAAGTTTATAATACCAAAAACAATATGTTCCTTAACTTATTCTAATAAAAAACAAAAATAAAAAGTTCATTTGACTATATATAATAAAAAAATTGATTTGCACCTTATTAGCCAACGTTGCGTTTTCGTAACAGTCTGCCACGGCTACCGATTTTTCTTTTTTCTTTTTTAGTGATCGGGAGGTCGCTAAGAGCCACCACACCAAAATTTACATAGATATCTACACGATTTCGGGTAGTGGTACAAGATGGGATAGTAATTACATCATGGTTAGAAAAGATAGAAATGGTGCAATTCGAGAAGGTGGAACAGCAATATTAATAAGAAATAATTTGAAAAAATAAAATAAACTAGCGGTAACCCGATGTGCTTCGCTACACCCATCGTAACGAAATAAAAAAACTGGGAATACATTTTATAGAAAACCATTTTATTTATTTTTGGCGGTTTTATGATTTTGTCGATTCTTGATTTTGGCGATTTTTGACTTTGGCGATTACTGTTTTTCGAGATTTTTGGTTTTGGCAGTTTTTGATTTTGGCGATTTTTGTTATTCGCGATTCTCGGTCTTTGGTTATTTTTGGCTTTGGCGATTTTTTTTTTTTTGGCGATTTTCGATTATAGCGATTTTTTTTAATTTTTATTGTCCATTAGCGTAAGCAAGTATTACCACATATTTTTTTATCGTTAAAATTAAAAATTAAATATTAAAAATTAATAAAAACTAGCAGATTCCAGCCATCGAAATTCGAGTGCAAATTCTAGAAATTTTATTTTTTTATTAAATAAAGACCCTAAAGGTATGCTAATCAATTATAGCCAATTCACAAATCAACACAAAAAACAAACTCATTTTTATAACAAACACATTAACAAATTTTATAAACACACACATAGCATTGTATAATTTTATGTATGTATTAGTAGCAACTTTAAATGCAATTTACTCAAAATAAAGGAAAAAAATTAAAAATCTGTAAATCTTTCAAATAACATACGCTTGGTCAAAATCGGGATAAAACGGTAGAACAAAACATCGGTCACAAGAAATCGCTTAACCTATTAATATTATAGATAAAATTAAAAGATAAATATTAAAAATAAAAATTATAAATTAAAAATTAAAAATGAAAAATTAAACATTAAAAATGAAAAATGGAAAATGAAAAATTAAAAATTAATAATTAAAAATTATAAATTAAAAATTAAAAATTAAAAATTAAAAATTAAAATTAAAATTAAGAATTAAAATTAAAAACTAAAAATTAAAAATTAAAAATTAAAAATTAAAAATTAAACATTAAAAATTAAAAATTAAATATTAAAAATTAAAAATTAAAAATTAAAAATTAAAAATTAAAAATTAATAATTAAAAATTATAAATTAAAAATTAAAATTAAAAATTAAAAACTAAAAATTAAAAATTAAAAATAAAAAATTAAAAATTAAAAATTAAAAATTAAAAATCAAAAATTAAAAATTAAAAATTAAAAATTAAAAATTAAAAATTAAAAATTAAAAATTAAAAATTAAAAATTAAAAATTAAAAATTAAAAATTAAAAATAAAAAATTAAAAATTAAAAATTAAAAATTAAAAATTAAAAATTAAAAATTAAAAATTAAAAATTAAAAATAAAAATTAAAAATTAAAAATTAAAAATTAAAAATTAAAAATTAAAAATAAAAATTAATTAAAAATTAAAAATTGAAAACTGAAAATTAAAAATTAAAAATTAAAAATTAAAAATTAAAAATTAAAAATTAAAAAATAAGAATTAAAAATTAAAAATTAAAAATGAAAAGTGGAAAATTAAAAATGAAAAATTAAAAATTAAAAATTAAAAACTAAAAATGAAAAATTAAACAAAAATTAAAAATGAAAAATTTTAAATTTTAGGTTCATTCTTTAGTTTCTTACCTGTTATTTTTGTTTTTTTGTATTAAATAAAATTATTTTAAAATATCCTTTTTTTAATATTTATAATTTGTGGCCAAGAATCATTCGATTTTTTTTTAATTATCGTATGACTCCTAGGTCTAAAAACAGCCTTATAGGGATCAAAATTTGGGTATTATTATGATGACGGCTGCGTTAAATAATGAATTTCATTGGATTTATATGAAGTACAGGGGTTTTCTACTCTAGTAAAAGAAAAATGATAAAATTTTTCAAATAGTAATCAATTCTTTTTAAGGATTATTGCTTTTTTTTATAATAGAAATTGGCCAACAGGAAAACCAATTAACTTTAAATTTAACAGTTTCAAAGTGGTAGCCGTAACCAATATTGGGTGGAGGGTATATACTAAATTATATACTTTTAATTACTAATTAGAAAAAATAATTATCTAAAATTTTATTTTAGGGGAATTTTTCGAATTCTTAAACGAAACTTAGGGTTTTCTTAATTTTTTAAGGGGAAGCAAAAAAAACCTGGCAACACCGACGTGATTTCAACAGACAGACGGATATCGCTATATGGACTCGAGTTGTTATTAGGATCAAGAATATACTTTATGGGGTCGCAAATTGCATGTTTCGATGCGTTGCAAACAGACTGGCAAACCTATCAGGCATGTGATGGAAATCAATTGATGTTAAATTGAAAACGAAATTCCAAAAAGAACAATTTTATAATAGGTTTCAATTTTCATCAAGCGGTTTCAATTTTCAAGCGGTTTCAATTTTCATATATTTCTTTCAATAAATTGTCGCTATGTTATTATTTTATTATTAAATTCAACGCTGCGTTATTGTTTTTCGCAACAAATTTTTAATATTGGCTTATTTAATTTTATGTTTTTGTTTGAAAAAAATTAATTGAAATGGCATTTATAATAACGACAAATGGCGAAAAAGTCATCGAACCCCATGAATTTTTAAATTTAAATTAATTAATGTGGTTTTTTATTTAGTTTTTTTTTTTCAATACTTTCGTATAAATAAATAAAGATGCTTTTTTTGGATTTTAGACAAAATAGGAGAAACTTTCAAATCAACATCCATCCCTTTGGAAATGGTGCAGTTATTGCCAAGCACCGGATTACTTTTTTAAAATCGTTTTCAAAAATTTCAGTTGTTTTGGAAAACATATTGTATAAAATAACTTAAAAATTTTATAAAAAATTATTTGGTTAAAAATAAATTTAAAATCCAATTTGATTCTTTTGAATTTCTAATCTCCTTTTGTAGAAAAATTTTTTTGGTAAAGCAATTTTACAACCATCTGATGATGGCGTTAAATTTCCTTTTTTTCTGTCGTGGATTTACGTGTTTTACCTTGAAAAATTATATTAAGACATTTTAGCACGTAAATTTATTATACTTACATTTTTTTAGTTACATTTTTATTAATGCATTAAAAAATTGGCAAAAAAAACTTATGTTTCAAACCGTAAAGCAAAGTCCAATTGATTTAAAAACGATAAAAAAAAATAACATTTCGTTTTTCATCACATCTTTATTTATCCATATTTCCGTAGAACAAAATAGAAAATGAAATATATTTAGTGTTTGCGTATGTAGCAAAAAAGAAATAAAACACAATTTAATTTTAGGTTTGATACGTAGAGAAAATAAGATCTATATTTTATTTGTATATACAAATGTATACAAGATGTATTACCTTTTTTTAAAAATATGCACAGCGGATGGTGTTTATGTGTACGAATTGTACGAAGGTACCAAAACGATTGATTTTATAAGTTAAAAAATAAAAGAGAGAAGGTGGCGAGCAATATCTAAGTACCGTTAACGGTTTTACTAGTTAAAATCTATGTAAACACTCCTTTCAACGATGTATAAAAAAAGGAGTTTCATAGATTTTAACCCAGAATTAACCCAAAAATGGCTAATTGACTCAAAGGCGGAAAAGTACAAAGAAAATATTAAATTGTACTTAAACATTGCCGGCCACCTTGCAACATCAAGGTGTGTTGCAACAATAATACTTTAACAAATAACTTAAATATCTTAAAATAAGGCATAGTTCAGTTTAAAAATGTGAGCTTGAATTCAATTTATTAAATTTTTTTTTTTTTTTTTTTTTTTTTTTTTTAACACTTAAAGTTAAATTGGCCAGTAGGGACCTCGACGTAACAATTTTCCATAGGCCAGTAGGGACCCCAATGGAAAATTGATTATAAATAAGTATGAGCCAGTAGGGACTCTACAATTTGAGCCAGTAAGGACTCTACAATTTGAGCCAGTAAGGACTCTACATTGGAGATGGGCCAGATATGACCCATCCAAAAATGGTGTATTGCGCCATAGCATCCTCATAATCGAGCAGATCATCGTCAAAAAGGTTAGGGAGAGATTCCATATTTCTATGAAACAATAAAAAATTTAAAGAAAATATCGAAGAAAAAGTAAATTATTCGGTCAAAATGACCAGTTTGGTTATTGGTCGTTTTACAACCCCATTAGCAGTACGAATATCCGCGACCCTTAAGCGACCGTCACTTCCCGGATAAACTTTTATGACCCGGCCTAAACGCCACGATGTTGGAGGTAGATTTTCATGCTTGATAACGACTAAGTCGTTTTCCTGTAGATCGCGTTCCGGATATTTCCATTTATAGCGCTTATTTAACGTCATTAAATATTCTTCTTTCCATCGGCGACAAAAAAGTTGAGACAACGCTTTCATTTTTCGAAATCGATTAACAAGACTTATCGGAGATTCATTAATTTCAGGCTCCGGGGGAGCAAGTATTGGTCCACCTATTAAAAAATGACCAGGAGTCAGAGCTACTGGTTCCCGAGGGTTATCCGCCATAGAACAAAGAGGACGTGAATTTAGGCAAGCTTCAATTCTTGCGAGAACTGAAGAAAGTTCTTCAAAAGTATATTTAAAAGATTGCGCTTCCTTCCGAAAATGGTGTTTAAAACTCTTGACCCCGGCTTCCCAAAGGCCACCCATATGAGGTGCCCCGGCCGGTATAAACCGCCAAGTTAAACCCTGAATACCATAAATAGAACCCACTGCAATCTGACTTTCCTTAAGAAACATCTTAAAATCCTTCTCTAATTCACGCGATGCACCTACAAAATTTGTGCCATTATCCGAAAATATAGTGTAGGGGCAACCTCGTCGAGAAATAAATCTGTGAAAGGCAGATAAAAAAGTAGGCGTCGATAAATCAGACGTTGCCTCTAAATAATTGCTTTCGTAGAAAAGCAAACAAAAATACAAACGTAGCCCTTCGTTATCCTACAAGCTCTGCCCGTGAAACTTTTGATGTCAAAGGGACCAGCAAAATCAACGCCCGTTGTCATAAATGGTCTAGTAAGAGTAGTTCTTTCAGGGGGCAGAGCCGCCATAATTTGACGACAAGATACTTTACGGTCAATAATACACCGTTTACAACGACCAATGACTCCACGAATTTTCGACTTCAAGCGTGGAACCCAATATTCAATGCGCAGTATTCGCAACATCAACTGATTTCCACCGTGAATGGAAATCATATGAACAAATTCTATTAACAATTGAGTAAATCGGCTCGAATAAGGTAAAATAATAGGATATTTCTCCGTATATGAAAGGGATGGTGATTTAACCAAGCGACCATTCAATCTTATCACACCGTCTTTATCGAGAAAGGGATTCAAAGAAATAAGACAACTCTTTGAACTTAACGGTTTTTTGTCTAACAGGCACTTATATTCATCTGCATAGTGATGTTTCTGAGCCACAATGGCTAAATGCAATTTTGTTCTTCTGATTTCATAACCAGCAACGATTTTATCCACATTCATATAACGATTTGACCTATGAGCTGGATGACTATTGTAAAAGAACCTCAAAATATATGAGATTATCCGAAGAGCTCGATCAAGACGAGAGTAATTATTCAAAATATCCACATATATATCTTCCCCCTTAACGTCCGTAAAGAAGGAAGTATGACTTTTGACAACCCGACCCTCAATGTCAGTGTCAAGATAACTTAGATCCGTTATATTCCAGTGCACTTTATCTTGACCCAGCCATCTTGGACCATGCCACCAAAGCTCACTATTTTCCAGCTCAGTGGGAGAGGTACCACGACTACCTAAATCTGCAGGATTATCCTCAGAACGAACATGATACCAATTATGGTTTCCTACATTTTCTTGAATGCGGCATACTCTGTTCGCTACAAATGTGGTCCAGGAACACGGCGTTTTCCTTAACCAAGAAAGGACTATCGTCGAATCAGTCCAACAGTAAATTTGATCAATTTTAATATCAATTTCACCTATTACCGTCTTCAAAAGTTCAGAGGCTAACACCGCCCCGCACAGTTCTAAACGAGGTAGAGAAATTGATTTGATGGGGGCTACTTTGGTTTTCGATGAAAGTAGGTGAGTATGAATTTCGCCGTTAGAGGCCTGAATTCGAATATAAATCACCCCCGCGTATGCCTTTTCCGAGGCATCAGAAAAAACATGTAGCTCAAAAGAATTTCCCGGCGAATAATTAACCCACCTTGGAATACGAATAGTATTTACCTCATGATAAGAAGTTACAAATCTTTTCCATTCAACTTCCGTCGAAATTGGAAGCATATCATCCCAATTTATATTATCAAGCCAAATTTTTTGCATGATAATTTTTGCAACCACAATTATAGGACCTAACCAACCTACAGGATCAAACAATTTCGCGATAGTCGATAAGACTTCCCTCTTAGTATACCCAGATTTTAATGAAATAGGAGTCACACTAAAATAAAACGAGTCCAACTGAGCGTTCCACTGAATTCCTAAAGTCTTTGAAGTACTCGATTCTATAAAGGTCAATAATTTAGCGTCAACTAAATGGTCCAAAGGTATATCTTTCAAAATACTCCGTTCGTTTGAAGTCCATTTTCTTAGCTGAAACTTAGCAGAGGCCAAAGCAGCGACGAGTTGATCACGAGCCATTAATGCAGTCGAAATATCATGAGTCCCTGTCAAAACGTCGTCAACGTACATGCACTTTCGTAGAATATGTGCTGCGAGAGGGAACTCAGCCTCAGAATCGTCCGCGAGTTGTAATAACGTCCTAATGGCAAGGTATGGGGCGCAGTTAACGCCAAAAGTCACTGTCTGTAATTCATAGTCCCTTACAGTCTCCGTCGGAGAATCCCTAAACAAAATTCGTTGAAAAGGGGTATGAGAAGGATCAACCCGAATCTGCCTATACATTTGAGTAATATCACAATTGAAGACGAATTTAAACAGACGCCATCTAAGAATAAGTAGAACTAAGTCTGCTTGTAAGGTAGGTCCTACGTAAAGGCAATCGTTTAAACTAATTCCATTAGAAGTTCTATTTGAAGCGTTGAAAACCACTCTCAATTTAGTTGTCTTACGTTCTAGTTTTACCACCGGATGATGAGGTAAATAACAAAAAGAGGTAGGAGATGAAAAATTTGGTAATACCGGTCTCATATGTCCTATGTCCAAATACTCCCTAACGACGTCATCGTACATCTCCTTAATTTCAGGTCTACGCAGTAAAGATGATTCGGTCCTAAGATATTGTCCCATAACACCAGGTCTTGAAGTCCCTAAAGAAAATTTTTCAGGAAATTCAGGCTTAAATGGGAGAGTCACTACATATCGACCATCTGATTCGCGACGAGTAGTCGCTTTATAATTTTCCTCACAAAATTTGTCAAATGGAGACAGAATTTTTCTTTTAGGAGTTTCCTCAAGTTCCCAGAATCTCAAAAGATTTTTGTTAAGGCAATCTTCCTCTGAAAATTCGACATTCGTAGAATATACCTGAACTTGAGGTTGTACAACTGGACCAGTAATAATCCAGCCAAAAATAGTGTTCTGAGCTAGTAAAGAGCCCAAAATATTGCGACGGATTTCTCCCAACAGAATTCTTGGATATAAATCCGCGCCAAGCAAAAGATCAACAGGTCGACTGTCATCAAAATTAATATCGGCCAAACGAAGGTTTGGCAAATTTTCCTTTAAATACGAGTGGACTGTAAATGATGGTAAATTACCCGAAATATTTGGCAAAACAAGTGCCAATGTTTCCAATACAAGGGATGAATCGAGGGTGGAGCCAATTTTTAATGAACAAAGTTTTCTAGACATTGCCGTAACTGCCTGATTAACTCCTGAAATTTGAGCATTCGTCGAATGCGTCGAAATTTTCAGGCGATTTTGCAAACGTTCAGAAATGAACGATGCTTCAGAAGCAGGGTCAATAAGGGCCCGGGCTGGGTACGTAGTACCCTGATGAATAAGATTCACCATAGCCGTCCCTAAAAGTACAGTCCTACTTTGTGCTGTATGAAATACTTGACGATTTGTAGGAGCTGTGGCATGATTGGCATTCGAAGATGATGCGATTGCAGGTACGGAGTTTGAAACTCGAGAAACAGAAACCGAACTAACACCCGAATTCGACCGATTAGTATCCCTAGAAACTTCAGAAGATGGTAACTCACGGTGTAACATAGTATGATGTCTCTTGTTACAAATGGAGCAATTATACGAACTGCTACAATTTTTAGCTTCATGTGTCCTTGCAAGACAATTGACACAACAGTGAAACTTTTTTACCGTAGAAAATCGATCCGCAACAGATAAACTTTTGAATCGATGACACGAACGTAAAAAGTGAACTTGATTCTTACAAAGAACACAAGAAGCACTTGAAGTTGAAGCAGCATTGGTATGATGCGCTTTGATTTTAGGTTCAGAAAGCCGTTTAGCAGATTCTGAACCCCTAAGATCACGTAAACAATCTAAAGTTTGAACTCTTTCTGTCAGAAAGAGGTCCAAATCCTTCCAGAGTGACAAAGCTGATTTGTCCTTTATACTCTGTTCCCACAGACTAACAGTTTGCAAAGGTAACCGTTGAATACAAAGAAATACAATAATAGGATCCCAGCTGTGCGTCGAAATATTATAAATTGACATAGCCGTAAGGCAACCGTTTATTCCGCGTTGTAAAGTTTTTAATCCCGACGAGGTTTCCTTATCAAGAAAGGGAAGGCTAAATAGCGATTTTAACTGGTTATTAACCAGCATACGCGGATTATCATATGCGTCCCTCAAGTTGCGCCACGCAACATCAAAACCTTGATTAGTGAGAGGGCATTTCGAAACAATTTCCCGAGCTTCGCCACTAGTTTTCCGAACTAGATGGCATAGCCGCTCAATATTGCTAAGTCGAGAGTTATTGATATAAACAGCTGTAAAAAGATCCCTAAAAGTGGGCCAAGAAATGTAATCGCCCTCAAAAACGTCGGTATCGCATGGCGGAAGCGTTAAATTATGACAAAAGTTGTCAGCTGAATGGAGATTTACGCTAGAAGACTGAGACTGCTCTTTCGGTGTCGCGTTGGATTTAAAATGATGTAATCGTTCATTAATCCTAGATAAACAATTAACGTACGCGTTAAAAGTGGCTTCATATTTCGATTCAGCCGCGTCAAAATCCGCTGGTTCCTCGTCATCCGAATTTTCTAAATATGATAAACAAGTACGATATGTCGATTTTACTTGTTCCCAAAGCAAGTCCAATTCTTTTCCACGAATTTCAAGATTAAATACCGAATGTAATTCCTCACGAATATCGTTGAATTTCGCCTCAAATTTAATGAGCATATCCGAATCGCGAATAAAAATATCAAGTGCAGTTCCCGGCATTTTGGTTCGAATTTATTTTAAAATAAGTTAATTTAATTTAAATAACAATATAAAAATTCGTTTAAAAAAAATCCGAAAAAATAATAATATATTATAAACTAATAATATAAAACTATATTAAAAAATTTTATTTTCTTAATATGTGGTATTATTTTAACTAATTAGAAGCAAAACCAAAATTTGCAAAAAAAAAATTAATAAAAAACACACTGGATATGTCGCGACTAAAACGGACAGTAGGGTGACTAACAATGTTATAGAAAAAACAAACCAACACAATGCGTGTGCGTATATATTAGTGTGAAGAGAAATGAACACACTCTTGAGCATAAACACACAAAAAAACCAACGCGTGAACGTACAGAGAAATAACAAGTAAGAGTGTTAAATTCGGCTGTGCCGAATCTTTGATACCCTCCACCTCGGTTTGAGTCTTGATAATAAATGTAAATGAAAAAGTAAACAATTTGTTAAACTTAATACCAAATTATTTCAGCAAATTCTTTGGGTTGGTTTTCTTCTTTTCTATAATTTCGGATATATTTCGGTGTTTGCTTTTTGGTCATCGTGGTTGCTGATCGGCATGCATTTTGGTTATATACCTATATGCATGCGTTTCCGGTTATATGACATAACTTCTCGTTTAATTTAGTTTTTGCTAATTAAATAGCTCGCCCTAACCTCCATTGCAAAGGTAATGGTTGTGTAGAGTGGCTATATGCATTAAATCGTGCTAATTGGAGATGGCTGTATAGTTTCTTTTAACTGGCCAAATATTTCTTCATTGTGGCCATATAGGTCGGATGGAGTAACAAAATAATAACCAAAAAAAAAAGCTCTCTCAACTTTTTTTTAAAATATTGCCATATTTTGAAAACATAGAGAATAAATTTATAATAATAAATAATCAAATTAGGGATGAAAAACGCAAAAAACGAAAAGTCCCAAACATTTTAAATAAAATAATTTAATGTTATCTTTATTTTCTGAAAAACTTCAAATTTTCATCCAAAAAAAAATTGTGAAAATTTATATATAAAAAATAACATTCTCATAAAATTACGTTTACTTATGTAACAATTTTTATGTTAGCAATTCTTAAATATCATTTGAGGTTTTCTTAAATTCATTGAATTTAAATTAATATCGACAAATCTGTTTTTCTATTTATTTAAATTGTAAAGGAGTGGCATCTCTGTCAAAATAAGCGAAAAACACAAAGAATAGAAAAAAACAAATTACTTCGTGTTTGACAGGATGATTTTATGTTTATGTTTAATATCTTTATTTTTTTTACTAATATTTCTGTTTATTTATTTGAAAATGAAATAATGAATTGAATATTTAATTTTTTTATTTATATAAAAAAGTTTTTTAATTAAAGCAAAATATTTTCACTATTTCATGATTTTTATTTATGTATGACGACATTTCAACCTAAAAATTTAAGTTTTTATCGATTGGATAAAACACACAAAAATGGTTGTCGTTTAGATAACAACAACAGCTGACTTTAACAATAGCGAATATCGTTTCAAAATTTTACTGATAATTTTGCAATTTTCTTTTTTTTTACAATTCGACTATCGTTAAAAGAAGTTACTGAATCGCGGTACTGAAAAGTTATTAATATCTCCTGAATGGCAATATTTTTTTTAAATGTAAACATTTTTAAATGTAAAGATATTTCTAAATTTAAAATTATTATTTCCGACGTTTTGATATGATTTTCTGAAACTCAATTAATATTTTCTAATTTATAATTGGAAATTTTATTTTCAGTTTTTATTATAATTGATATTTTCTTAAATTTGAATGGAAAATTTAAAAAGTGAAATTTTGTATTTATGTGAATAATAATGCTTTATTAATTATAAACAATTTTTAAAAATTAGATGTAATCGCAATCAGATATTTTATAGGTAAAGCAGAATAATAATTCTATATAACTATGTAGAACTGTTTTGTAAGCAAAAAACTCATTGACGAACTCGGTAACTCTATTTTGTAAAGACAACAAAAAGTTAACCCCCCAATCTCACATCACACTGAAATTCTAAAATCGTTGTGTACGTATTATCAACGAAAAATTGTTCGAATTAGTCGAATCCATCGCCATTAAATTTTATGCTCAAACATCTGACTGCAATCTCATTTTTAAAATGTTGTCGAAGCGTAAACTTGAAAAAATTTGTATACTTCTCTCTCTTATTTTATTTTAAGTAGAGTTACTAAGTTTATTATACAGGCACATGTTTGAGGGAAAATGTTTACATTTATTATTATTAGTATTATTTTAATAATAGTTAATAATATTTAGGCTCTATAATTAACAAACGTTTTTGTATGCGCATTTCAAAAAATAAATCATTATAATAGATTTAACAAGTTAAAACTTTAATTACAATTTTACAGGATCCAGTAAATTTGCATTAAATGCGGAAAATGTGTGTGTATTAGTAAAAAAAAATGTGAGTGTATTGAGTTTTTCGAACTTGCAGTGTGATGTGAGATTGGTGGGTAATATGCCAAACTTATGTTCATATTTGTAAAAGAATAATGAAAAAACGTATGAAATAAAAGACCAACCCGTGTATACTCTTAACATTGTTCTGTATGATATCTAGTTGAAAATATTAACATTCATGTTAAAATAGAAATAACTATTGCAAAGCTAATTAGAACAAACAAAAATTATGGCGGCATCTACTGTGGCATAGTCACGCTGAGCAAAATGAAGTGACACTCTGTTAATACAAAAGAAATGTGTTTTCCCCACAACAAAATACTGCAGAATTTTATGTAAATAAAATAACCGATTTATTTCTAACATGCAGTTACTATCAATATACATACATACATATATATAATATATGTACATTATTTGTATTATTTATTATGTGTATGTATGTATATTTAAATATTACACACAAAAAATACAACATCAAACGTTATTTTTGTGTTTTTCTCTTTAAATAAATTAATACATAAATTTTTTTGCTAAATTTACATTTGGGCAATTCACAACAGGTGTTGTATATTGTATGTTGTATTGAAATACACAATACAATCATTTGTTGTGAACACTCAGTTGTATTTTCATATTGTAAAACGCTTTCTTTAGTAATTTTCGATCCAACGAGGAAAGATCGCTTCGTCGCTTCTGCTATTTTGTATAAGAGAAAACACTTGTCAGTGTTTGCTTTTTGGTCGTGAGATATACCCTGGAGTTTTAGTTACGTACCTCTTGCATTTTAATTTATAATGAAAAAAAAAAAATGTTAAATGTTTTGGTTGGTACTGAAAGAGAAAATACATACTAGAAATATAAACATTAATTTTTATATAAATAAACTTATCGATGTATTTGCGTTATTTGCATTATTTGCCATATTTTATTTTATAATTATTTATGCTGATAATATTCTATGTATTTGTTTTTTCTTTTTCATAAAAACTGGCATTCACTTGGAACTGATATGTTATGATACAATATACAACATTTACAAAACATAGCAAATGAAGTTGGATCGTGTATCAGATTTTTCAGTGAAAATTACCAACAACAATTTTACACTATTGTAAAGTGATACACGATACAAGAGATACAACGATACATTACCCATTGTGAATTGCCCAATTGTTTTTTTTATTAACAACTAGGTATTTTAGCATTATTTGCTTTAGATGTTGGTGAATTTTTACTCCCTTTGTATTAACTCGTAGTGTCTGCTTGTCGAAAAAATTTTGGATCGATTTTAACCACTTTCCCGTGACCCAATCGATCTGAAATTTTGCAGGCAGGCTTGTGGCAATGACAGAAATGATCTAACATATTTTTTTAGTGATGCCAAAACAATGGAAACTTTTAAATTTTTCTACCAGAGTTGATAAAAAAATGTACAAAGGGTTTGTTTTTGTTATATTATTACCATAACGACCACAAAAACAACAAGTCCAGCTATGAAAACAATGCAACATTTAGAATAACAACAAGAAAAATATAGAAATATCATGTTTTTCATTTTTTTTTTACTTTTTCAGAGATTTCCCTGGACCTGTTCCACCGATTTTAATGATTTTTGAAGTAGAAATCTTTCCATGAATTTGGTGAATCATTCTCACTAAAAATGATCACTGTAGCTGCACTATTGAGGGCGTGATCGTGACAAGAACAACATAGAAAATTATTTTTTTTTCAAGACTTTTTTAGTTCTTCATTCAAATCTCGGGCCCTAATCGACCGATTTGGACGATTTTAAATAGCAAACTTCTCATGATGTTAGTGAATCATTTTTATGTCAACGAGTACCCTAGCTGCCGGATTGATGCCGTCATCGTGATTTCCACAGACGGACAGACGGACATCGCTATATCAACTCCGGTTGTTATAAGGATCACAAATATATAAATTTTATGGGGTCCAAAATTTTTTTTCTAATTATTACAAACGGAATGACAAACTGGAGTGGAGGGTATAACAACTCTACAACAGCAACAATGACAGTCATATGTTTTTCAAATAGGAAAAAACTGTTTATGTGTTAGTTTCGGTCATTCCCCAGTATGCATTGAAATATTATTTCTCCAATGTTGGAGAAAAGTTAAGTTCTTAAATTGATGTCAAATGTAATTCTCAACTTGGGTTGAACAATTTTTCTCCTTGTTTGCTTTCAACTTGACATCAAGTTGAGACTTAACATTTTTTCCAATCTTTGAGAAACATTTTTACTCTCAATTGGATATCCAACACTTTTCTCCACTTGAGACCAAACATTTTTTCAACTTGAATACGATTTGTGTTAAGTCTGAGATATTATTTAAATATGTCATAAATAATAAATTAAATTAAAAAATGCCAAAAAAGTACAAATAAATCATTGATATATTTTTAATTATTTCTGCTTTTTGTCGAATTTTTCAAAAAATGTACAACTAATTAATTCATTTATTTTTAATTCTAGATTTTAAAAAATGTACATAATATGTACATTTAATGTTAAATATGTACATAGTAATGTTAAATATATAATGAAATTAAATTGAAACATTAAAAAAAGTACATTGTTTTCATTTCTAAAATTAGTATAATATTTTTTAATATGGCAATTCCGTACCTTCCATTTGATACCGATTGGAAATATTTCTTTGCTATCAAGTTGAGAATCACAAATTTCTCAATTTGATAACTATGAAAATCGCCATATAAAAATGTGCCTTTTAAGTTGAGAAGACTATATTCGAACTATTGAGGGCATTTGAGAATTAACGCTGGAGAATTGAGAAATGTATTTGATCTCAAATGCACCTCAAGTTGATAGCAAACAAAAATGTTTATTGGGACATTTATTGTAGGGTCGTTTGCACACACACAAAAAATAGAAAATAAATTGTCAATAAGCAAAGCAAGTGGCTTCGAAATTCGATGATGCCAGTTAATCATTTTTTGTTCACGCGGAATTTATAATTGGAGGAATTTTTTTCTCGAGAAATGTATTTTCCGTGAGAAAGAAATTCCTTGAGAATATTCATAATTGGGATGAATAACTTTTAATTGGAACTTTTTAGTCAGAATAAATCATAATTCTAGTTAGATATTGGTTAATATTTAATTAGAAAAAATATTGTGGTGGCATCTACGCAATTATTGAGGCAGTCACGGAAAAATTAAATGCAAGTCTGTTTTTTTTAATATAACAAAAATCGATTTTCCCTTTAACAAAATATGGCAGAATTCTTTATAAATGAAATGCAAAATGGAAAATCAATTTTGTGCTAATTCTTAACAAAATTAATAATATATATATATATGTATTATTATATTTATTAATATTTGTAATTTTATTTGACATAATTTCACACACAGTTTTACAGATCAACTGTTTTAATTAGAAAAAATATTGTGGTGGCATCTACGCAATTATTGAGGCAGTCACGGAAAAATTAAATGCAAGTCTGTTTTTTTTAATATAACAAAAATGGATTTTCCCTTTAACAAAATATGGCAGAATTCTTTATAAATGAAATGCAAAATGGAAAATCAATTTTGTGCTAATTCTTAACAAAATTAATAAAATATATATATATGTATTATTATATTTATTAATATTTGTAATTTTATTTGACACAATTTCACACACAGTTTTACAGATCAACTGTTTTCAACTGATTTAGAAGTTTTCTGTTTTTGAAACAGTAGTGCCAATTTGTAACATTTTGTGATGTAATGAAAATCGCAGAATAATAAGTTAATACACAATAAAAAATATTAAATTTTTAAGTTTTATATACATATTGCAATAAAAAAAACTTTGGTAAATTTACATTGAAGATGGTCAGAAATGAATGAGAAAAATATATAGACATTTTAGAAAAGCACATTTAATGTTAAACTTTATGCACAAAATATATGGGTTTTTGTTGTTTCGAATTTAACTGTGGCTCTAAGTGAAAAGTTTTAGACCGATCGTATATTACATCTTGAGGATCCTCACCTAATATTTTCAAATATTTTAAATTCTTTTTAACTCATTTAACCTCATTACGAAAATAGTAAAACAGTAAATATGGAAAATCCACGCACCTCAAAAAATTGTTTTCTATGAAATAAATTAAAGACATTTCATATTATACAATTTTCTTTCAAAAATGTATCAATTATTGCAAATTTGAAATTTGACATATAGTATTTGTACATATATTTGTATAGATTTCGCAGTATGAAAAGAACTATTATTTCTTTATTTAGAATATATGTAAGTATTGCTCGCAAAAAAATGCAACATCATGAATGAAACACATAGACGACTGCTGGCAGCAGCATTTGTAGTCGTATAGTCAGCTACTTGATTTTTCTGAATACGACAGCAACATATAATACAAATGCATTTTTATTTAAATATACAATTACTTTTACTTATTTAAAATGCATTAGTACAACGTAAAAATAAATAAATTAGTTTAACGCCTTTTGATTATTAATGGAATTATAGCCTTTCATTTTGCGATTTTTTTTTTAAACAAAATAAAATATTTCATAGCACTAACTTCTTTTACATATTTTGTTATATTGTCAACACTATTTTTGTTTTGTAGCCAACAAAACACACTTGCAGTTTTTTTTTTATTTGAAGAACATATGACTGCCATTGTTGATGTTGTAGAGTTGTTTTTTTTTTGATTTTGTTTCGTTAACTCTTTTGTATTAAAGCACCTCCAATATATGTATCCATTTTAGTTTGCAAATTCAGTATATTTATAATTTATTACTTACAGCAAAAAATAATAGAAACAATTTTATCAGTTATGCTTACGAAACTATATAAATAGACTTGAAGTTGGCTCCAAAAGCAGTAGCCTGTGTAAAGAACAAGTTAGCGACATGTAACTGTTACGTAACGTGTCAGCCTTTTTTTCACATGAAAAGTATTGGGACGTTCCGGTTACGTTCGGTAACTGTTTTAAATGATTTTCATGTAAAAAAAAAACAACTGACTCGTTACGGTTACGGTTAGAAAACATTGACCTTTTATATGTATTATAATGCTATGAATGCATTTATTTTTATTTTATTTTATTTATATATTCTTTTTTTTTTGTATTGTATATTATTTTTTTTTATTATTATTACTATTTCATTTAATTATTTTTTTCTTTAAATAAATTAATACATAAAAATTTGTTTTTTAAATTATTGGTGAACTTTTACTCCCTTTATTTACTGCCTTTATATTAACTGGTAGTGTCTGCTTGTCGACAAAATTTTGGATCGATTTTTAGCCCCTTTCCCGTGAGCCAATCGATCTGAAATTTTGCATGCAGGCTCGTGGCAATGACAGAAATGATCTAACAAATTTTTTTAGTGATGCCAAAACAATGGAAACTTTTAAAATTTTCTACCAGAGTTCACAAAAAAATGTACAAAGGGTTTGTTTTTATTATATTATTACCACAACGACCACAAAAACAACAAGTCCAGCTATGACAACAATGCAACATTTAGAATAACAACAGGAACAATATGGAAACATCATGTTTTTCATTTTTTTTTTAATTTTTCATAGATTTACCTGGACCTGTTCCACCGATTTTAATGATTTTTGAAGTAGAAATCTTCCCATGAATTTGGTGAATCATTCTCACTAAAAATTATCACCCTAGCTATCCTATTGAGGGCGTGATCGTGACAAGAACAACATAGAAAATTATATTTTTTCAAGACTTTTTTTAGTTCTTCATTCAAATCTCGGGCCCTAACCGACCGATTTGGACGATTTTAAATAGCAAACTTTTCAGGATGTTAATGAATCATTTTTTATGCCAACGAGCACCCTAGCTGCCCGATTGATGCCGTCATCGTGATTTCCACAGACGGACAGACGGACAGACGGACAGACGGACAGACGGACATCGCTATATCAACTCTGGTTGTTATAACGATCACAAATATATATATTTTATGGGGTCCAAATTTTTTTTTCTAATTATTACAAACGGAATGACAAACTTATATATACCCTCTGCACACTGGAGTGGAGGGTATAAAAACTATTCAGCTTAAGCAGCTTAAACACGAAAAAAACGTTCACGTGAGCGTATATGTATAACACAAAGGAGAAAAACCGATTTAGTTATAATCTTTATTGTAATGTATATCTGTTTAAATGTAAACCTGTTTAAATTATCATTATTTGCACTAAACACTTTTTTTAAACTATCCCGACGGCTTTTTCTCTTTCCTTCGATTAAAACAAACACGATATATATTTATATTATTACTTGCACTAATCACTTTTTTTAAAAATCCCGACGGCTTTTGCTTTTTCTTTCGATTAAAATATAAACGAATATATACGTAATGTAACGTAACGCGTAGGGTTGTAAAACGAAAAGTATGCAAAAAAATAGTATTTCAATAACGATGAAACTTTTTTTTCTTTTTATATTAATTTTAATTATACTCTTTTTAAATTTTCAAGTTTTTGTTTAGGTCACACATAAAAAAAAACTGAACTATACGCACCTTTTTAATTTATTGTTTTCTGCTGTAGTTGAAGTGAAGGGTTGTTTTTGCAGGTTCTTGCTGATGTTGACAAGATGAAGGCTTTGGGAATGTTGAAATTAATAATTTTTAAAAATTTTCCAAATTTTTCCTCAGGATCCGGTTCGAAGGACCAAATGTTTGCGTATGTAGCAAAAAAGAAATAAAACACAATTTAATTTTAGGTTTGATACGTAGAGAAAATAAGATCTATATTTTATTTGTATATACAAATGTATACAAGATGTATTACCTTTTTTTAAAAATATGCACAGCGGATGGTGTTTATGTGTACGAATTGTACGAAGGTACCAAAACGATTGATTTTATAAGTTAAAAAATAAAAGAGAGAAGGTGGCGAGCAATATCTAAGTACCGTTAACGGTTTTACTAGTTAAAATCTATGTAAACACTCCTTTCAACGATGTATAAAAAAAGGAGTTTCATAGATTTTAACCCAGAATTAACCCAAAAATGGCTAATTGACTCAAAGGCGGAAAAGTACAAAGAAAATATTAAATTGTACTTAAACATTTAGTTTGGAAATAAACCCGAAAGCAAATCGAAAAAGTGATTTACATCACACCTAATTTCGATTTTGTTTCGTTTTGGAATTAATTTCGGTTTTCATCACATGCCCTTTGCACAGTGGTGTGAAGGGTATAAAAATGTCTATTTCAAAATTAACGAAAAACAAATCCCGAAAAATTCCGGCAACTTAACATAATCTACGGAATGGTAAATGTTGTCGCTTGGCATCCCTAGCTTTAAGTTACGAATGGGTATTATATGGTTTAAAACCGTCATATTAAACTTTTAGCAAATACCAAAACCTTGAGAGCTTAATAGTATAAAGCTTTTTCACTATAGTTTACTAAAGGAATTTTTTAGGTGAGAAAAAAAAAACAACTACACATATGAGTAAAATAAAGGTGTTATATGCATCGATGATTATCAATATTAGCCAATTGGTTACTAAGCAGCTTGTTTATATAAAAAAAAATCCAATGGAAAAAGTCGAAAGTAAAATCAGAGTGTAACAATTTTCTCTAAAATAAAATAACTTTTAATAAGTCAAAATGTCAAAAGTTTACAAAGATTTCTTGGCCGTTGATAAAGAACAAGAATTAATACAAAGTTTCACACGTCTGGGTGTACAATCCGACGATGAGGCCTATGAAGACAGTACAAACCATAAAAAAGGAGCCAGACGGCGAGGGCAATCACAAGGACCGAGACAGTCTGCTCAAGCAGCAAGTGAACGTCGTAAGTCTGTAAAGGGCTCCGATGTTATGGAGGGTAATACGAACGAGAAGGCTCGCTTAAATCGAATTGAAGCTGAACTGAGAGCAGCGCGTAAAAAGACCGAAGAACAAATGGCCAAACAGAAAAAAGTCAAAGAAAATTTTGTTGATTTCTATACGGATAAAGATCGGGCGGCTGCCGTTAGTGCTGGAGCGTTCGATATCAAACAAAGTTTACAAATCAAACAGAAACAGGATCGTCACGACACCTTATTGATACCGGATGAGGCCGATATTAGTTCGGTTATAGCGTTGGGTTTGAAAGAAATCAAAAATGCTAATCCTGAAAATGCTATACATTTCTTTTCGAAGGTGATTCTATTTATGTTTAGAGATAAAAAAAAGCTTGCATTAAACTTAAGGAAAAGTTTATAGGATTTAAACGCCAAAAGAAAGCAGGGTTTAGGCATTTTTTTAAACTAAATACGAGGGTGAGTCAATAAGTCTTTACAAATCATATAAGAAGCGCTAAGAATTTAAAACAAAGTATGTAGCTGAAAAAGTTTAAGTTCCAGAAACTACTGGAAACTACTTTTAGACTGGAGCAACTTTTGTTGTTTTTGAAAAAAGGAAAAAATTAATTTCGTGCTGTTATCAAACTAAAGATATTAAAGTCCATGGGTCAGCTACACCAGACTATCTAAAATCGAGTAAAGTAATTTAAACGTAGCAGTACATCCACAAATGATGAATCTCGTTCTGGACGTTGTGGCTACCAAAAACATTTGACCTAGACTTTTTATACCCTATACCACTATGTGGTTTGGGTATAATGACTTTGTGCTGCTGTCTGTAACAACCAAAAATATTTGCCCTAGACCAATCTTTAATTATACCGATCGCATCAGAATCACTTTCTGAGTTGATTTAACAATGTCCGTCCGTCCGTCTGTGTGTCCATGTAAATCTTGTAATCAAACTACAGATCGAAAATATGAATATATTTTGATGAAATTTAGTATATAACCTCCTATCGGCCACAGGATGAACGCTATTGAAATTGGTGAAAATCGGTTCATGTTCAGACCTAGTCCCCATACAAATGACCCCTATGAGATCGAATTAAATTGTCATAATATCCAAAATATCATATAGATCTCGGTCAAATTGGGTTTGTGTATGTTTATTACATCTATTTATCAGTAGTCCATAAATAAACCCTATAGGACAATTCTTAGTCATAGCCCCCATATGAAGCTGATTCTCGATCTTCACTTAAATCTATCAAAAAACCAAAATATTGCACAGATTTTTCTCCAATTTTGGTTTGTGTATGTTTGTGCAAAAAATAAGTGACCTTACGAAATATGGTTAGGATTGGTAAATTTTTCAACCTAGTCCACATATAAATATAGCCTCCAATATGACATTTTTTCATATTCGAAAGCAAAAAAATTAATAACAATGCCACTCAAATTTGATTTATGCTTATTTTCTATATTTTCTAATTAGTTGGCCCTATGGTATAGGGTCTCTAAACACATCGTATAGGGTATCGTATAGTTTGTCTAGACCGACTATAATTTTCTTACTTGTTCTATATACATCAACACTTAGGGGATGTCCCTTATTAATGCAGTGCACTGTGCTGATATCAGGAAAATAAGTGATGGAAAGGAGAAAGGAGGGAGTAGTATTTGTCGATATTTGACTTAAATTTACTGTAAGTGACAGGAAATAGCTCTGCAGGAAGTTTATTCCACATACGGCTTGTGGGGCTAATAAACGAAATTTTGCGGTAATGCGTTGTGCGATCCACTGGACAATAGACTGCAAAAGGATGAGATCTATTAGATGAGCGAGTGGTGCGAAAAAAACATGTACGCTAGAATTCACATATTTCAGCAGAACGCTTCCCCATTGTAATATCTATAATACAGTGTAACACAAGCAATGTGCTCCACTGTATCAATAGAATTAGTTACTCTGCTGTCATTGGTAAGCACCAACGCCCTCATTTGCACACGGTTCAGAAGCTTCAAAATAGACTGTGAAGCCTACAAATTTATGGTCGGATATAGTTGGTACAACGATTTAGGAAACCTTGAAAGCTTCTTTCGACAATTGAAAAATGTATTTATTCCAACGGACATCACAATAAATTTTCATGACCAGAACATCAAGAGCGTCTGATCCTCAATATCTACACCACCCATGGACACAGACCACATTAATAACTCCATGGCCCATCTATGGGTTAATAAACAACATTGGGTCTTAAAACCGACCCTATTCGCTCGACCCCACTCAGAGATTGCCAAAAGGCCTTGATTGAATTTGTCATACATGCCTCATGCCCCCAATCTCCCTTAGGCTTGGCCTGTGATTGAAAGAGGATGAATGACATTTGTAAGGCAATTACTTCGGAATTCATTGCTAAAATAGACGATACGGCTTTGAATGACCGACGAGCTGAAGTGTGTGAGCTAGCTGAAGCCAAGGGTATATCGCATGGTTCTGTGATTTAAATTTTTCAGAAAAAATTGGGCATAATAATGCTAACCGCAAGATGGGTGCGGCGTTTCGATACATGGATTCATCACTATATACCTAAAATAAAACAACAGTCAAAGCAGTGCATTTTACCAGGTAAATCCACCCCCGAAGAAAGCAGACAGTGAAATCGGCTGGTAAGGTTAAACCCACGGTTTTTTTATAATACTTCAGAAGTGGAATAACAATAAATGGACAATATTATTCATTGTTATTGGACCAATTAGGTGACGAAATCAGAAAAAAAACGTTCCGATTTAACCACAAAAAGGGTGAATTTCCATCAAGATAATGCTCGTTGGCACAATTATGCAGTTTTGACGACAAAAATACAGCAGTTGAAGTTCGAATTATTGTCTTATCCACCTCCTTCTCCAGATTTGGCGCCCAGAGACTTTTTCCTGTTTTCTAATATAGGGTGACCCAATAAAAGTGCACGATTTAATTTAAAAATAAAACGCATTTTTTTCTTTGTTCCGATTATGTATGGAAAAAAATATCCGGCATATAGCCCCCGCTGCTCTGAACATAGACTTTTGCTCTTTTCAAGAAATTTTCGATGGTATTTTGACAAATATGTGGCTCTTTCTCACCGATCTCGGCCTTGAGCTCAGGAATTGTTTGTGGTAATTCAATTATACCTGAAATTTCAGAAAACCCCAAAAAAGAAATTGCACGGCATTAAATTAAGCACCCCGGCAGGTGAGTAGGTAGCGTGCTCGCCTATCATGCGGGGGTCGTGGGTTCGATTCCCACCAGAGGCTTTGGTCTGTCGTTGCAAAAAAAAACTAGCCTAGTTAGAATCTGCAAACAAGCCACTCGGCTTCGCGGAACTAGGCTTAAAAAAAAAATTATTAAAAAAAAAAATCGCACGATATTGGCTGACATTTGATAGCCGAATTTCAGGAGATGATTCGATCTGGAAATAGTTGCTCCAATAAATCCATTGTATCGTGCGCGGTATAACAGGTAGCGCCGTCCTGCTGAAACCACATGTCGTTCAGATCCATACCATCCAGTTGAGGCCACAAGAACTCTGTTATCATGTTCTTGTAACGAATGCCATTCACAGTCGTGCACTCTTATTGGGATACCTTTTATAAATAAATGGATGGGCAGAAGAAGATTCGAGTAGAATGGGGAGTGCTTAAAAAATTTGAAGAATTGCTGGATGAAGTGTATGGAGCAAAAAAGTGCCTAAACACAAAAAAAAAAATATTTTCTATAATTTTGTAGACTTATTGATTCACCCTCGTATTTTTTATTTGATCAGATACAATTTTCTAACTAAATCTATGCAAAGTCAAAAAAATTGGTTTCACAATTTTAAGTTCTTACCAGATCTTAAATATTTTAGCAAAGCTTTTTCTAAAGCTCCCTTTAAAAAGATTGATTATAAAAATAAAGCTTGTAAAGTTTTTTTTAATATTTATAAAGCTGATATCTATAATATTAATAGTCTAGGCGATTTCTTGTGATCGATGTTTTGTTCTACCGTTTTATCCCGATTTTGACCAAACTTATATTATTCGAAAGGTATTTCTTTTTAGCCGTTTTGCAGATTTACAGATTTTTAAATTTTTTCCTTTATTTTGAGTAAATTGCATTTAAAGTTGCTACTAACACATACATAAAATTATACAATGCTATGTGTGTGTTTATTAAATTTGTTAATGTGTTTGTAATAAAAATGAGTTTGTTTTTTTGTGTTGATTTGTGAATTGGCTATAATTGATTAGCATACCTTTAGGGTCTTTATTTAATGAAAAAAGAAAATTGCCTAGCATTTGCACTCGAATTTCGAGGGCTAGAATCTACTAGTAATAATTATACCACTATGTGGTGAGGTTATATTGAGTTAGTACTGGGGTCGAATCGTCGCATTCGTTATCGAAATTTTTCAATCGAAATTATTTTTTTTATTTTCCAAAATGAAATACTAATGCCGTTTTCTTTTTTTTTCGAAAAGTGTATTTTTTTATATATATTCTGAATTAAGAACAACCTTATCTTATACATCAATCGAAAGGTTTCAAAGTCGAGCCCTCGTAAATCACAAAAAATTTCAGCCATTGACTTCTTTCAGGTCATAGTGAGAGAATATTTCCCCATTGTTCCCCATTTTTGAATATTTTCACTCTATGACTTCCAAGAGGATAATAATCAAAATTTTTTGCAGTTATGAACACAGCACTTTGAGACCTTTCGATTGATATATAATATAAGGTTGCTCTTAATTCAGAATATATAAAAAATATACTTTTCCAAAAAAGGGCAAAAAAAGGGCGACATTTTTTGTCAGAAAAGAAAACGGCATAAGAGTAATTTTACTCTGTCACAGCTTACGAGTTATGGTCCATAATTAATAGTAAAATTGTAACGAGGTCTGACGATTGTCCGTCTTCTTTAAATAATAAACCAAAATATGGAATTTCGATTGATTTTACTCGATATCGAATGAGACGATTTGCCACCTGATGTTTATAACACTTTCTGAGACGATTTAGCGATGTCCGTCCATCCGTCCGTTTGTGTGTTTATGTAAAACTTTGAAATAAAACCACGGTTGTAAATATGAATATATTTTGATGAAATTTAGTATATAAGCTTTTTTATCGACCTTATGACGAAGGCTATTGCAATTGGCGAAAATCAGACGTAGCCTCCCATAGAATTAGCCCCTATGAAATCGAATAAATTGTTGTAATATCCAAATTATCACATTCATTGATTAAGTGTAGTGTATGTGTGTCTATTATACCCACTAATCAGTAGTTCAAAAATAAATCCTTTAGGACCATTTTTAGTCGTAGTCCCCATATAATAAAGCTGGTTTCCAATCTTAAATCTATCAAAAAACAAAAATATTTTATAGATGCTTTAAAATTTGGTTTATATATGTTTTTGAGAAAATTGGTTGACTTTCCTAAATATGGTCAAGACCGGTACATTTTTTGACCTGGTACCCATATATCATATCTGCACGCCACAAAAATTTGGTTTATGCTTTCTTTCTATATCCTTTATTTTCTTACTCCTTTTCTTTATTTTTGTACATTTTTATAATTACTAATTTTTCTCTTGTAGGCTCTAGAACTCAATGCTACCGATATCCATGCTTTGGTTTCTCGCAGTAAATGCTATTTACTGTTGGGCGAAGCTTCCAAAGCTTTAGTAGACGCTGAAACCGCTTTGGCGGAAGAGAAAAACAATATACGAGCCATTTTCCAAAAAGCCGAATCCTTATATTATCTAGGACAATTTGAACAAAGTCTAATGTATTTCCATCGCGGCCTCAGAGCCCGCCCTGAATTGGCCTCTTTTCGTTTGGGCGTGCAGAAAACCCAAGAGGCCATAGAAAATACTATTGGTGTTAAAAACTGTAAACCCTTAAGCAGCACAACAAAAGGTAAAACAAAAAAATCTGGCGAAAATACACCGAAGTCACAACTAACCAGCAGCTGTAGACCTTTAAGGCCTAAGCCAACTAAAGCTGAACTGGAACGTAGAAATTCTCGAAAACTATTGGGCGAGTTATGTGTGGATAAAGAATATTTGGAGAATTTATTAAAACATCCCGATTTGGTGCGAGCGGATACAAATACTGAAAATATTTCCACTTTTGCTAAGGAAGCAGTGGATTTTCTCAATAAACGTCAAGAGTTTTGGAGGCAACAAAGACCCTGCACAGCTCTGCCGAATCATAAAAACTTATCCATGGATTCAATACCTAGATGGTTTTAAGATTTATGGAATTACCTTAGCAGACTATATTAAAAACAAACATGACAATTGTGATTGTGACACAATTGGTGTCACTTGTAAATGTAATGATACATTTTTCGAAATTTTGAATATCGCTGGGGTTAGTAATCAAAGTACTTTTTGTACTTTCTTGTTTTTGATAAAAGAACAAACTCCTACTGCTGTGTTTAAAGGAAAAGGTAACTTGTCAAATGTTTAAAAGACGTGAATAAATAAGGGGAAAGGGCTTAATAAAGTACCTTTTGTATTTTCCTGACAAAGAGCAAAAAATCTTGAAATTTGTTTCACAAAGATATTTTAAACTAAAAGGAATATTAATAGAGAAAGGGATAAATCGAATACTTTTCGGCAAATTTTTAAATGAACTTTTAGCAGAGTTCAGAAAAAAACACACACTGAATATAAAACTCGTACATACATATATGTAAACAAACATAGCTCAGACCAACAAACACACATTTTTATTTTCATATCAATTATGTGTGTTTCTAAATTTTGTACGGTGCCAAACACAATCATGACTGTGTTTCGTTTTAATATTTCGTTATCTACACGAACATTTTTCTATCACGTATTTTTTGTTTCGAACACACATAAACCACACAGATTCGAGTGTAGCTTTATTTGTACTGCTAAAAAAAAAAACAAAACATGTTCTTCAACGCGTACATCTAAAAATTAAAATATTATCCACTCGCGATCGTAAAAATCTGAAACACCCCTATAATACCGACAACAATAGTTTCAACCAAATTTGTTAAAAAAAATCTAAAATAATTCATTAGCAGTTATAAACAAAATAAAAACAAAAAGATAATAATAAAAATAAAAAAAAAAACATAAAAATAAAAAGATAGTAATAAAATTTTTTATTAAAATTTTTTTATTGTTTTAGTCAGTTTACTTACTTCCTTAAACGTAAGTTTTTCTTTTGCTAAAATTAAAATTAAATATTGTTAAAAATAAAAAAATTATATTCAATAAAAATATAGCCCTTGAAGATGTCGACAACAAATCGACGAAACGTCGGGTAGAACAATGAAGATAAAATAGAATTTTATTTGAATTGAAAAAAAAACGACCAGTAAGCTCGATTCATAAAATACAAAGCCTTCAAAAAATTGCCTGGTCATAATAACGAATAAAACGAAGAAATTTTATGTGTTGTTTATGACTTAATTTCGTTTTTTTTTCCGATCGCGAGTCGATAATGTTTAAATTTTTAGATGTACGCGTTGAAGAACATGTTCTGTTTTTTTAGCAGTACACGTGCAAGAAAACGAACTTAAAAGAAAGCTACACTCGAATCTGTGTGGTTTAAAAATAAAAAAATGTTCGTGTAAATAACGAATATTAAAACGAAACACAGTGACGATTGTGTTTGGCACCGCACAAAATTTAGAAACACACATAATTGATATGAAAATAAAAATATATGTTGGCTGCTTTAGAACAGAACATTGTGAGTTAGATGTGTGTATTTTCTGAACCTTGACTTAGGTTTCTCTAAAAAAATTGACTTTTTTTTGGCATTAAGGATTTAAAAAAAGGAAATTTAAAGAATGAAAATAAATAATTGAAAAATAATAAAATTTTTATTGATAAAAGTGACACTTTTTTGCATTTTCGAGTAAACACCTTAAAACATATTCAGAATAGAAAATCGACATTTTTGGATATTTCATTTTCAAGGGAGTAAAATAGGGAAAGGTTTATCCCTTTACCTTTTTTTAATCTTTATCTAATGATAGAAAATAACAGATATTTTGGATATTCAAAATTAATGGCATAGCAAAGTGGTAAAAGCACTATGTGGTCAGGGTATAATGACTTTGTGCTGACGTTTGTAACTACCAAAAATATTTGACCTAGACCCAACCCTTCTTTTATTATACCGATCGACTCAGAATAACTTTCTGAGTCCATTTAGCGATGTCCGTCCGTCCATCTGTCCTTCTGTCAGTCCGCCTCTAATAAATATATTTGTATGAAATTTGCTATATGAGCTTCTATCGACCACCTAGTCAAATAGGTGAAAATCGGTTCATGTTCGGGCCTACTTCCCATTCAAATGATTCCTATGAAATCGACTTAAATTGCCATAATATCTAAGTTATCATATAAATCTCGGTCAAATTGGGTTTGTGTAAGTTTATTACATTCATTTATCAGTAGTCCAAAAATAAACCCTGTAGGACAATTTTTAGCCATAGCCCTCATATGAAGCTGATTCCCGATTTTCACTTAGTTATCAAATACAAAAATATTGCACAGGTTTTTCTCCAATTTGGTTTGTATTTGCAAAAAATAAGTGACCTTACCAAATATGGTCAGGTTTGGTCCATTTTTCGGCCTAGTCCCCATATAAATTTAGCATCCGATATGAACTTGTTTGTAATTAAAAAAAAACACTTTTTTCTACGTTAATTTTTTTTAACTTTTAACTAATTTTAATTTTAGTTGTATTTTTATTTTTTTTTAATTTTTTTTTATTTGAATAATTTTTGAAAACTAAAAAAATTAAAAATAATTCAAAAAAATATACAGCCCAATTTTAAATATTCCCAGGGAAATGAGTTCCCGGGGAATTAATTTTTACCGAGAATAAATCCTCCTATTCTAAACATGCGGGGAGAAGAATAATATGGGAGAGAGAATTTCGATTATTCGAAGACAGCTGTTTTGCTTCAGTTGTTTTGTTTACAAATTTAAAAATTTGTGTGGAAATTAAAAGTAAAACTTTTTTTAAATCTTTAATAAATTAAAAATAAATACAAAAAATGTTCAGTGTAGCGTTTCTAATGGTAGCTGAAGGAGAAAAGCAGCAGCAGAACAAGACGGAGCAAAGCATGGCAAGAAGAAAGCTACGTGATGCCAGCAACCCACTTGAATGGCCTGCTGAGTTTAATTTCCACTCCAAATTGCGCCATAACCGGCTTAGCTCCTCCTTGTTTCCTTTGAACATCCCGCATGCAACATCAGGGTTGGCTTGCATTGTGTTCAAAAGAACATGAATTTGTTTTTTTTTTTTTTTTGTTGCTTTTGACCTGAAAGCAACAGTAATGCCATAATAATATTATTATACAAAATTTTAAATGATATATATTACTATTTTTCATAAAAATATTAAATACTTACATTTTTCGCAGCACTCCCTCTCAATTTTTTGGCGGAATTATTCCCAAATTATTCTCCCTTTTATTGACATTCAGAATAGCTACTTTTTTCCCGGGGAAGAGATTCCCATTTTCGAAGTTCTTTTAGAATAAGGGTAAAGGGAAAAGAGAAAAAATTCCCGGGGAGATTTTATTAAGAATAGGGGAACAGGGAATAGGGAAAAAATTCCCAGGGAATTGTTATTGAGAATTGGGCTGATTATACAAAATTTTAAATGATATATGTATGTATATTACTATTTTTCATAAAAATATTCAATACTTACATTTTTCGCAGCACTCCCTCTCAATTTTTTGGCGGAATTATTCCCAAATTATTCTCCCTTTTATTGACATTCAGAATAGCTGCTTTTTTCCCGGGGAAGAAATTCCCATTTTCGAAGTTCTTTTAGAATAAGGGTAAAGGGAAAAGAGAAAAAATTCTCGGGGAGATTTTATTAAGAATAGGGGAACAGGGAATAGGGAAAAAATTTATTTTATATATAATTTTTTAAAAAAAGTATTTTTTTAAATAAAATAAGTTTTCAAAATAATTTTTGTTTTTCATAAAAAACATGAAATTTGGAATATAGGTTTATCTACCCAGGAAAAATTTCGTAATAGCAGCTCATTGATTTTTGCATTACCAATAATGACCTACCCCTGCCCACTGCATTACTTCTAAAGTGAAAATATGGCGTTACTAATAATGTGTTATACAGCTACTTATATTTCATGTCAGCGCCTTGCATACTGCATTACTTTCAAAGTGAAAACAATGAGTTCCTAGGCAACTAGCTACCTCCAATGACATCCCCGTGATAAAATAATGAGCTTATCATGCGAACTTCAACCAGTTACATCTCATTCTAAAACCCATTATTTGGTAATGTTTGTTTTTCCTGGGTAATGATAAAACGATAGTATATAAAGAATATTTTGGATATTCAAAATTAATGGAATAGCAAAGTGGTAAAATATATCAAAAGTACTTTTTGAATTTTCTTAAAAAAATAAAAAATAAATAAAACAAATGGGGAATGAAACATCATCCAATATGAAACAGCTAAAAAATTGTTGCATCTTGAAAAAATACGAATTTGATTGAAAATGCCGTTAATGATTTTCGAGTGTTAGAGGCTTTAAACGGTTAAATTGTGATTTGTCAAAAAATATGAAAATATATCAAGAAATCCCCAAAACACTTTAAATTAAAAAAAATGTCTAAAAGTCTGTCATGTTTGTTTAGAATATGGATTTGAAAATTAAATAAATAAAAATCCGTTTAACATTTGTGATTTGTAGTGTTTTGTTTTTATTTATTTAATATATTGTTGCTGTTGTTTATATTATTGATAAGTATGTTTTATTATATTTATAATATATATTTTATATAGAGCATTAACATTAAATACACAATGATCAATATGTTTGTTTTTTGTTGTTTTTTTTTTTTTTGCATTTGTTGATGGTATCTTAGTATTGGAGTGTTTAATAATTTAATTATAATAATAATAAACATAAATATTTAATAAATACATAATATTGTTTAAATTATAACATTCTTCTTTGTTGGTTTTTCTTAGCTTTTAAGGTTTTATTATTTTTTTTTTTTATTTTGTTAATAAATAATTTTCTACATTTAACAGACAACTTTAAATTAAATATTAACAATAACTTTTCTTTTATTTTTGTTTATTAAATATAGTATTGTGATACATACTCGTAATATGTAGTTGGTGATTAATGTTTTCATTGCTTTTTCATAAACATTTACAGCCGTATTCATAAAAATTAAAATGTACTTCAAGTAGACTTTATTGCATGTTTTTCATACAAAATTTGTTGATAAAGTCTACTTGAAGTACACTGTAACTTTTATGAATACGGCTGTTAAACATTTGAAATTTTCGTATAGAAAAGCTTTAGCTTTATATTTTATTTTTATTTTAAAAAATTGGGCAATTTGGTTGGCGATTATAGATTATAAGAAAACTTCGGAATTCTTTTTAAATATTTTAGAATGTCGTTTTAAAACAACCAAAAAAAAAATCATAATAAATAAACTTTTTGGCGATTGAAGTCTTTGAATTTAATTAATAAAAACAAATTTAATTTGCATTGATTGACACTCAATAGTAATTGAAGCAAAAACTATTACAGTAGATTTTATTCAATATTTCATTAAATTTTATTCAACTCAATGGTATTAAGGTCAAAATTAATTAGCATTGATTGATAATCAATAGAAATGCAAGCAAAAATCATTGCAATTAATTGTATTAAAAGGTTTTGGAATAAATTTCACTTGTGTTTACTTACTGGTAATAGAATCAAATTTAATTTGCATTGATTGACATTTAATCGTAATTAAAGCAAAAATCATTACCACTGATTTTAGTCAAGGATATTAAATAACATTTCAGTAAATTTAACTCAACTCAATGATATTGAGATCAAAATTAATTAGCATTTATTGATAATCAATAGAAAAGCAATCAAAAATCATTGCAATTAATTGTATTTGAAGGTTATGACATAAATTTCATTTTATTTTACTTAATAGTAATAGAATCAAAATTTAATTTGAATTGTTTGATATTCAATAGTAATTCAAATAAAAATCATTACCATTGATTTTATTTAAATGGTAATGGCATAAAATTCCATTTGATTTTAAATTAATTAATTTACATTTACTGATATTCAATACTAATGGAAATAAAATGATAACTATTGATTTTATCCAAAGTAATTTGATAATATTTCATTACATATAATTCAACTCAATGGTATTGAGATCAAAATTAATTTTGATTGATTGATAATCAATTAAAAATGGAAGCAAAAATCATTGCAATTGATTGTATTCCATGGTTATGGAAAATTTCATATGATTTTATTTAATTTTTCTGAAATCTATATTAATTGATATTCAATAGGAATTGAAGGAAAAATCATTACCATTGATTTTATTCAAATGTTAATGGGATAACATTTCATTATATTTAATTCAACTCAATGGCATTGAGATCAAATTTGATTAGCATTAAAAATAAAAGCAAAACTCATTGTAATTGATTTATTGAATGGTTATGGAATAAGATTTCATTTGATTTTACTTACTGGCAATAGCATTAAATTAAATATGTATTGATTGATATTCAATAGGAATTGAAGGAAAAATCAATACCATTAATTTTATTAAAATGTTAATGGGATAACATTACATTACATTTGATTTAATTCAATTGTATTGAGAACAAAATTAATTAGCCTTGAGACGAAAATACTGTACTTAAGGCCGAGTTAGCCCCACGTTACGTAATATGTAACCGTACCGTAAATGTAACGTTGGCATTAAGTGCAATTATAGAATGTAAAAAACGAACCAACATGTTGCTGTGCAAAATTATCAGCTGTTCACAAATGTCACTTACAAACGTAGCAAAAATCTATTTTCAACAGCTTGGTTACGTAACAGTTCAGTTCGGTTCAGTTTTCATGTAACAAAAAAAAATAAAACAGCTGACACGTTAGGTTTCGGTTACGTGTGGCTAACTAGGCCTTTAGGGTCTGAATCCGTGGTCTGGCACGTTTGGAATTTTTTAATGATAAAAAAGTGCAGTTTTATTTTTTTTTTAAATTTAATTTTTTTAAATAATTTATATTTTGGAAATTATTAAAAAAAAAAAAAATAATTTTAGTTAAAAACCATTTTATTTTTATTTGTTAGATTTGTATTATAGGCATTTTTCAGACATATTGTAATTACTACTGTAATTAATATTAATTTTGTTT
The DNA here is from genome assembly GCA_963682025.1 of Cordilura impudica. Classification (NCBI taxonomy): domain Eukaryota; kingdom Metazoa; phylum Arthropoda; class Insecta; order Diptera; family Scathophagidae; genus Cordilura; species Cordilura impudica. Next base: position 173,738,817 of record OY821521.1, read on the forward strand.
AAATAGTGCGTGGTAAAGAAGAAGAAAGCATATATTACAAAAATTCATAACTGCACTGTATTCTTAATCGGACCGGTTTCTGGCATTTCAGCCTTCATCAGCGATTTATTGAACATTGTGAGGTTTGAACCATGAACCCTCATATACACTTGTACTTGCACTTTTTGGTCAGCGCTTTAACACACTCACCTAAAGTCAGGCCTACGAGCAGTGTGGTTAGATTCAGTTTTCTACCATACCATACAGCTTTACTTTGTATTAATTTCAGAAGATACAACTGTGTACAAACAAACAATCGTTATATCTAACCACACTGCTGGTAGGCCTGACTTTAGGTGAGTGTGTTAAAGCGCTGACCAAAAAGTGCAAGTACGAGTGTATGTGAAGGTTCATGGTTCAAACCTTACGGCCGCCCTAAGTAGAAAAATTTTCATATAGAAACAATCTATTCAATTAAAAACATAAAAATTATCACAATGTTCAAATAAATCGCTTATGAAGGCTGAAATGCCAGAAACCGGTCCGATTAAGAATACAGTGCAGTTATGAATTCTTGTAATATATGCTTTCTTCTTCTTTACCACTCACCATTTAAACATTTTATTATACCCTATACCACTATGTGGTTTGGGTATAATGACTTTCTGCTGCTGTTTGTAACTACCAAAAATATTTGAACTCGACCCATCTTTAATTATACCGATCGAATCAGAATCACTATCTGATTCGATTTAACGATGTCCGTCCGTCCGTCCGTCTGTGTGTCCATGTAAAGCTTCTAAAGGTCGCAAATATGAATATATTTTGATGAAATTTGGTGTATAAGCTTTTATCGGCCATAGGATGAACGCTATTTGACCCCCATACAAATGTCCCCTATGAAATTGACTTTAATTGCCATAAGATCCAAATTATCATATAAATCTTAGTCAAATTGGGTTTGTATGTGTTTATTACATCCATTAATCAGTAGTCCAAAAATGATCCCTATGGGACAACTCTTAGTCATAGGCCCCATATAGAGCTGCTTCCCGATCTTCACTTAAATCTACCAAAAAAAAAAATATTGCACTGATTCTTCTCAAATTTTGTTTGTATATATTTTTGCAAAATACAAGAGACCTTACCAGCATGGTCAGGATCGGTCCATTTTTGGGCCTAGTCCCCATATAGATATAGCATCCGATATGAACTTTTTCATATCTGCAGACAAAAAAATTTATAAAAATCCCACTCAAATTCGGTTTATGCTTATTTTCTATGTCCAGTTAGTTGGGCCTATGGGGTAGGGTCTCTAAATGCATGGTATAGGGTATCCTATAGTCGGTCTAGACCGACTATAATTTTCTTACTTGTTTTTATTTCATATTTTTTTTTTTTAATTATTTTTTTAATATTTTATTTTTTTTTAATTTTTTTTACTTTTTTTAAATAATTTATAATTTGGAAATTATTTAAGAAACAAAAATAATTTATTAAAAATAAAATTAAATAATAATAAAATAAAATAATTTTATTTTTAATAAAATAATTTTAATTTTTGAGAAAATTATTTCTTTTTCTTAAATAATTTCCAAAACACAAATTATTAAAAAAAGGAAAAAATATAAAAAAATAATTAAAATAAAAAAACAATAAAAAATAATATAAAAAATAATTTAAAAAAAAATAATCATAATAAAATTATTTTTAATAATTTTTATTTATAATTTTTTTTTTTTTTATTTATTATTTTATTTTTAATTTTTTTTTATTTTTTTTATTTATTATTTTATTTTTTTTTTTATTTATTATTTATTTTTTTTATTTATTTTATTTTTTTTTATTTATTATTATTTTATTTTTTTTATTTATTATTACTGAATTTTAAATTATTTCATATTTTTTTAATTATTTTTTTAATTTTTTATATTTTTAATTTTTATATTTTTAATTTTTACTTTTTTAAACATTTTTAATTTACAAAATATAAAAAAATATTTCAAAAAGTTTATTTTTACAAAAATAATTTTAAAAAATAATAGTTTTCATAAATAATTTCTAAATATAAATTAAATATAAATATAAATTATTTAAGAAAAAATATTTAAAACAAAATAATAATTATAAAGAAATGTTTGTTCAAAACATAAAAAAATTTAAATTTTTTTCGAAAAATAATATTAACTGCACTTTTAATTTTAATTTTTATTTTCTTATATTAAATTAAAAAAAAATTAAATAAATATAAATATTTGAAAAAAAATTATTATTTGAAAAAAATCTACTTTTTTATTTTTTAAAATTTTTGGGTTAAATAATATTTTGGAGATTATTTAGCAAACAAATAATTTTATTCTTTAAAAATTAATTTATTTAAATTATTTTTTTTTAATATTTTACTTTAAATAAAGCAAAAAACATTGGCACATTTGTTTCAAAAGTTGATCTATATTCTGCAAGACAGGTTATACAACTTTTTCGGGTTGAATCACCAAACCTCATCAGTAACCAACAGCAGTAACATAGTTTGTTAGGTAAAAAGTTAAATTCATATGCTTTTGCTGAAAACATCCTAATGGGAATCCAAGCAAAGATTTATACTATTTAAACCTTTTCCAATATAACAAATTAATATTTAAAAACAACTTTTTATAAAAACAACATAACCTGTGCTGCACAATATATGTAGATCAACTTTTGAAACAAATGTGCCAATGTTTTTTGCTTAATTTAAAGTAAAAACATTTGATCTTCAGCCTGCTTAATTTTTTCTATTTTTATTTTTTTTTAAATTATTTTTTTAATAATATTGTGTTTTTTCTTAGAGAATTTTTAATATATATAAAAATAGTTTAAAAAATTTTTTAAAAAATTATTTAAAAAAAATTATTTTTTAAAATATAAAAGTTTTCTTTCTTAAAAATAAAGTATTTAAGAAAAAAAATAAAAAAATAAATAGTTAAAAATAATAATTTTTTTCGAAAATAATACAACTGCACTTTTAATTTTTTTATTTAAAAAAATTTTAATATTAATAAAATAAATCCTGTCGTTGCAGAGTAAAATGGATTATTTTTTCTTAAATAATTTCCAAAATAATTTAAAAAAAACTTCAAAAATTTTTACAAAATTAAATTTTTTTCGAAATAAATATGAATTGCATTTTTTTTTTTTTTTTTTTTTTAATTTTAAAATTTTTATATTAATAAAAAATCCGAACTGATTTAAAGTACTCTAGTCTCGTTTCTGCTCTTTTTTTCAAAAGTCTTCATTTGTAGACCAGTGTAATAACAATAGAAATGAAAGCAATAGAATCAGCAGATATGGAATATGATTTTATTCGATATAACTCAACGGCATTGAAATCAAATATAATTTGCATTGATTGTCCAGTAATAGCAAAGAAAGCAAAAATCATTAACACTGATTGCGTTTAATGGTACTAAAGAATTACATCACTATATATGGCCTTGTCATTGGCTGGGTAAATTGACCGCTTGCGACCGCTTACAGAACTAATCCTAGACATGTCACAAGTGGCCAATTTAAACAGTTCGCATAACTTTTCCCGTAGGTTTGTTAAACTTTGTAATTAAATGATTAAAACGTTTTAATGACTAAACCAGTTTTCATTTTGTTTTTAACATCGGATTCTTTAGTCTTTTCGTTCAGACCTTGGTCATAGAAGAGTAACAGCTATATTCAAAACCAACTCTAATTACTCAACATAATGTTAAAATTCGAATCAATAAATTTTGAATCTCAATCGATTTAAGTATACTGTATGGACTGAAGTGTATACATACTAACGTGACTGACTGTAGAGCTAAATACCTACATCCGTCAGCAATAATTTAGATTGTCAGAAGAATCTATCATTATGCAGTACAAATCTCCAAATCTCATTGCGATTTCTTGTGACATCTTCTACACTCTCAGTTATCAACCGATTTTGACAAAAAATATACCATTTGAAAGGTATTTCTTCACAGATGTGCACCATGCACCATGTTGCACCAGTTTTTGGTTCTTTGGTTCATTTAAAGTTGCTACTAACACATACATAAAACACATATTTAAGCTATACAATGCTTTATTAAATTTGTTAATTTGAATTTTGAATCGGCTAAAATTCATTAACATACCTTTAGGCTCTTATAAAATTATTTATTAACACACCCATTTATATATCTTCTATGTAAATTCACAATTTAATGAATTATTGAATGAAAAAATTATATTTCCTAGAATTTACTTCTTTTACAGCATAATTTGAAATATAAAAGATAATTGCACTCGAATTTTGAGTGCTGGGCTCTGCTAGTTTTAATGAATCAGCTGCCACATATGTAGTTGGTTGTGGTTTATGAAAATGCCGCAACTCGGTTCGGGTTAAGCCCATGCCTTCACTCTATTTGTTGTTGTTAAATTATTATACACTTTGAACCCTTTTCAACTTTATTAAAAAAAATTTTTTTTTTATTTATTTGATTTTTTTTTTCTCAATTTCATTTAATATTTTCTAAAATTAAATTGGTAAATTCTTAATTCAAGCATTAACCGCCTAAGTCGAAAATTATGCTTTGGAGAAAAATAAAATTTTAGCTCAGTGTTTTCATTAATATCTTTTTAAAAAATATTGTTAGAGAAATTAGGATTTCACTTAAATATAGTTTTGTTAGTAGAATATGATAGCATACATAATCGATTGTGACCACAGAATTATTGTTATTTTGATATCTCAAATGTTAATTGCAATTGAAATTTCAAATCTGCGTTCACCTTACAGATTTGTATTAGTGAAATAAAAACACATCATAAATATGTAAATCAAATCATTTTCATTTTCATACATTTGATTTTTAAATACTTTAGAATCCGCATTCCTCTCTTACTTTTGGAGATAACGGAATGTTAGTGCCATAATAGCAAATATAGCAACCAAATAGTCGGCGTTCAGTCTTAAAATAAATACAAAAGCTTTAGATAAATAATGAAGAGAATATAAAATTAATATTTTGTTGGATAGCGACGCTGTTTTAAGACATTGGCACTGAATTTACCAACTTCTCCGTTTTGTTAGCTGAAATCTTGGCCCACTCTGTCAGCAGAACACTTCGCAAAGTCTCTATACTTGTTATTACTTGGTGGCGAATTCTTTTTTCTAATAGATCCCAAAGATGGTCAATAGGATTGAGATCAGGCGATTGGGGCGGGTGGGGTGTTTTATATACTTTGAATCGTTATCTTGTTTGAATTAAAACGGTTTTCCCTAAATATTTTAAGTGTACTTAGAGAAGTTGGCTGCGAAAATGGCGCAGGGTTGCAGTTATTTAAGTTGTGACTACCGTCACTAATGAAATTTTAAGTATAAGCGAATAGAGATTATTGAAATTCAACTACTCTGATGTACTCATACTCACAATTACATTGGCCTATAAGTATAGATAGCAATAAATATGAATCCGACGTCGACATCATACTCCGACTATCCCAAATCTTTTTGATTCATAAATCCCATCAGTTTGATTTATAATACTTACAATTAATTTAACACATTCAACTTATCCATGTACAAATACATCCCAGTCAGCATTTTATGAAATTAATGAACATATTCGCGTCTTTTTCGACTCTTCAGCGCGATTAAAACAATAATAAATGTGCTAATTTTAACCCTTCGGTTAGCGAAACTGAAATTACTCCTATTTCGGCCAGGACAAGATAATTTTGTCAAAAATCGTTTAAAAGAAAATTCAAGGTGATACGCCCAATAGTTTAGTTTTTATTGAGGTTTAAAGGTGAGTAGTACGGGAACGCATGACAAGGTCCGTAGGGACCTTGTACTGAAATTACAAGAAATCATTAAGACATAAACTTTATTTTGGCTTCTTTTTAGGTGTTTTATTGTTTGAACACATTTTAAACGAGTTCTTCGATTTAACGTTTTATTACCTTCTAATACTAATCTCTATTTGTAGATATACGCGGATGTTCAAGCTAGAACACAAGTAGGCAACGAAAAGGGTATAAATGCGGTTACAGTTTCGTAAGCAGCTGTTTTATTGTTTGAACACATTTCAAACGTGTTCTTCGCATTTACCATTTGTTTTATTACCTGCTAATACTAATCCCTATTTGTACATATACGCGGATGTTCAAGCTAGAACACAAGTAGGCAACGGAAAGGGTATATATAAAAGCGGCTCTAGTTTCGTAAACTAAATCATACACAGTTTAGACACTGAAGACTCAACATCTTGTTTGAAATTTCAAAGTGAAGTGATTACGAAGGAAACTAAAAGCGATAAAATAATATGGCAGAATCAAGCATTGAAATTGCTGAAATGGTGGTGCGTCGTAGCACACGCTACCAACAAATGTTTGAGGAGGAAAGACGTACCGTAGATAATCAATTTGCTGATTTAATGAATGCAGAGGATCATTTGATGCTGAAGAAGACGATGGCGACTTGCCCTTTCTACCAAATTTAACTGCTGTGGACTCCGATGCTGAAATCAATGAGGAGGTTTACGATGACGACGATTATGAAGATGAAACGCCAACAAGCGAATGTTATTTTATTGCGAAAGACGGCACCCAATGGAGTAAAAATGCACCACATACTTCCCGTATTCGTGCTCATAACGTGGTCAACTACATAAGGAGGAAACCAGGACCAGTAGGAACCACATATGATCCCTTTACCATATTCCGCTCGCTCTTCACTGAAGACATGGCGTACATAATAATACGCGAATCTGATCGCAAAGGTAGGGAAATAACAGATGCATATAATTTGGCAAATCCAACAAACAAAAGGGAATTTAAAACCATCACACTAAAGGAGTTTGATGCCTTCTTGGCTATACTCTTGTATTCTGGACTCAATAAATCAAATAATGAGCCTTCTGCACAGTTATGGGCCCCAACGCGTTGTCCAATATAAAGGGTGTCCCGACAAGAACGCAATTTTTAAATCTGGCAACATTCGAAGTGTCATTGTTTGACATTTGAACAATTGTTATTGTTTGCTAGTAGAAGGTACGAGGTTAGTAAAAATGGAGCGCTACACGAATGAACAACGCATTCTCATTGTGAAATTGTTTTACAAATTGCGATCAATTTGGGGTCACAAAAATGCTCCAAAAGAGTCAACTGTAAAGAGATTAATGGATAAATTTGCCGAAACTGGGTCTGTTAGTGATGTAAAGACAACAACGCGCCATCGACCAGGTCGATCGACCGAAAATGTCGCAGCTGTACGTGATGATGTCGCTCAAACTCCATCCACCTCAATTCGACACCGAGCTCAGCAAATTGGTGTCTCCAAATCCACTATGCATCGAATTTTGACGAAAGATTTGCATCTTCATGCATACAAAGTTCAATTGACTCAGGAACTGAAGCCAGCTGACCATGGACAGCGAAGGGAGTTCGTTAATTGGGTATTGGGGAGACAACATGAAAATGCTGATTTTGCCGCTAAAATCATCTTCAGTGACGAGGCCCATTTCCATCTTGATGGCTTCGTCAATAGGCAGAATTGTCGCATTTGGGGTGAGGAAAATCCTCGAGTGATTCACGGGAAGCAAATTCATCCTCAACGTGTCACTGTGTGGAGTGGGTTTTGGGCTGGAGGAATCATTGGACCTTTTTTTTATGAAAATGAGGCAGGTCAAGCGCAAACAATCAATGGTGTTCGGTATCGTGAAATGATAACCAGTTTTTTATTGCCTCGAAATGAAGAAATGAATGTGGAGGGCATGTGGTTCCAACAAGACGACGCCACATGTCATACAGCCAGAGAAACAATTCAATTGCTGCATTAGATTTTTTTCTTTGGGGTTTTTTAAAGTCGATGGTTTACGCGGTTTAAGCCGACGACGACTCAAGCCTTAAAAGAGGAAATTGGACGCTGCATTAATGAAATACCGCAGCATTTATGCAAAACGGTCATTGAAAATTTCATTAAAAGATTGCGTGCATGCCAGCAAAGCCGCGGCGGACATCTGCACGATATATTGTTCCATACATAACCTCATTCTGTCTACTTTACGATATAATAAAGATTCACGATTTTTTTTTAAATATCTGTGTTTTATTTAAAATTTAAAAATTGCGTTCTTGTTGGGATACCCTTTACAAAGCAGCATTGTCGTATAATCGCTTTATGTCCATAAAACAATGCCTTAGATTCGACAATGGAAATACGCGACAGCAGCGACAGCAAAACTGCGGCAATTGATAATATTTGGCAAATGTCGCAGTCTAACTTAGCAGCAGCTTACACTCCGCATGATTCACTGACAGTTGATGAGCAGTTATTCCCATACAGAGGCCGTACCCGCTTCACACAATATATTCCGTCGAAGCCAGCCAAGTATGGTATAAAGGTATGGTGGTTGTGTGACTCAAAATCATTCTATCCTGTCAAAGGAATGATTTATTATGGTAAATTGCCTGACCAGGAGCGTGAAATAAATCAAGGGCAGAACGTTGTACTTGCTCTTGTGGATAAATATTTGGATTCTGGCCGCACAATTTATGCTGACAATTTCTTCAGTACATTGAACTTGGCGCGTATTTTGATGAGAAAGAAAACTGCATATGTTGGAACAGTACGCTCTAACAAAACATTTGTGTCACAGGAGTTACATAAAAATCGAACGCGGCCAATCAACAGCACATTGTTTGGGTTCAACGAAGGCGATATAGCACTATGCTATGTGCGCAGGAAGAATAAATCAGAAATTTTGCTATCTACACAACATTACACTTGCGATGTGAACATGGAAACTGAAAAGAAGAACCCCTTAGCCATTCTTGATTACAATGCCAACAAATCCGGCGTTGATACTATGGACCAGATGCTTGGTACGTATACATGCAAGCGCTCAACAAAGCGCTGGCCGCTTGCCATGTTTTACAATATGCTCGACATCCCTGCATTAGCTGCATTCATAATATTCAACGAGATGAAGCCAGTGAAGAGAAGTGACAGACAGCGCTCATTCCTCCTTATGCTTACTAAGCAATTGGCATTACCCAACATTGAAGAACGTGCCCTGAATACTCGCATAACTACATATCCAAGGATACGGAATGCAATGGAGGAATTTGATGTCAAGGTAAGAATTAAGAATTCTAAAGGTCAAAAGCAGAATGATTATATATATTTTTTAATTTTAGATAGTACCAAGACCAACAAAAGCAGCTGCACCGTCGTTTGCGCTAAGGACAAACAGACCATCATATCGACTATGCCGTTCAGAGTACGGTCGTCAACGCAAAACATGGGCCTATTGCTGTTCCTGCAACAATGCAGTTTGTGCAAAGCATTCAAGATTAATGCATCGGTGCTTAACCTGCACTCTAAATGAGGAACAACCATCGCAACAATAGTTTTTTTAAGTTTTATTCATTGTAAAACTAAATTTTCATAATAAAATTCATAAAAATTAATTATGTTAGTATAAAAAAAAAAACAAAAATATTTTAATTTATTTATCAACACTTTATTTAATAAACAATAATAAAATAAAACAAAAATTTTAAAATGTCTTTTGCATAGAAAATGTCATATCAACAAAAATAGGTCCCTACGGACCTTGTCATGCGTTTAAGGGTACCAGAAGTGTTGCTAGACGGAGAGTTAATGTGACTCATTTTCTGATTACAAAAGGCTTCATTGTAGGGAGAAAATGGTACCCTACTCGCAACTCCTCCTAAAGAGTCTTTTATTACTTGCTTCTCTGAGCATTTCCTAGTCTTTTTCGAGTGCGCCAGTGATAATAATTTTTTGGTCATCAAAAGTACTCGAATAAGACGCAGTTAGATAATTTTTGACAGATTAAGTTTCCAAATCACTTTTTACGCGTAAGCTCCGATCGTTTTCGAGTCTTTTTTTAATCGCGAATGAGATTACAGTTTTTATTCATCAAACGTGATTGAAGAAGACTCAGTAAGGTGATTTTTGTTAAAGTATTCTTCCAACTGCTGACTGGGATAGTAACGCAAGAGAGCAAGCACACAACATCACAATGAGTATTTTAATGTTCGTATTCAAATCATACTTATTTTGCATCGTCTAACACATTGAGTGGATATAAGGTACAAGAAATTATGAATCATGATTCAACTCTACTCACTTTTTCAGTACTCAGATCTCAGATCTCTGATGTGCACTACTTTTTTGGTGTGCTAAATGAATTACAGATTCCGTTTTTCCTTTAAAATGTACAAAATATGCACATTTTTAGAAACATATTTGTATATTACAAAAATTTTTTGCAGGTCAAATTCATAGAGGATCAACAATTGTTTACCATGGTGTCCGGGTTTAGCTTGAAATGAATGTAGTTATGATACTAAACTTGTCTGAACAAAAATTAATCTGTGGAACATTTTCGGGTTAACTGTAAATACCTGACTTGGTATTACTCACTCCCCCCCAGGAGAAATACCAAGTCAGGGTGAAAGCACTAGGCCCGATGTTTATGATGTCTTGCTTAGTTTTTCAGCTATACCTCAAGAACCATTGATGATTTATCATTTCATTCTTCAGAAGAATTGTAGCTGAGGCTTAAATAAATAACTTTTATGAATATATCCAAGTACAAAATAGAATAAAAAATACTGATGTACTACATGGAGTGAAAACACCGGGGCCTAACAATGAAAAATCAGTTTTTTGGATTTTAAATCAATTTTATTCTTCAACGTAATCTCCGTTACGTTAAATTCACTTCTTCCAACGATCCACTAACATCTTGATACCCCTGAAAAAATACGATTTGTCAAACCCTTCAAAATAGGCTTCCGTCTCTGATCTGACTTCTTCATTTGTGGAAAATCTTTCCGTGAAGGTATCTTTTAAAGTTTGGGAGCAAATAATAATCGCTGTGGGCCAGATCTGGAGAATACGGGGGGAGGGGGGTGTTAAACAATTCGTAATGTAAAGACTTCAATTTTTCTGAAGCCAAATCAGATGAATGCGCTGATGCATTGTCATGTTGGTACAAGATTTTTTTCTTATTTAAGTGGGGTCGTCTTTTCTTAACTTCTTCATACAATCTGTCAAAAACTCAAAATAGCACTTGGCAGTTATTGTTCTTCCTTTCTCCAAGTAATCAATAAATATTATACCACGTGCATCCTAAGAAACACAGGGCATTACTTTCGCACGCTTGTAACCACTCCGCAGATTGTCTATTGGACTTTGGTGTATCTATAATATTAATAGGCTAGGTGATTTCTTGTGACTGATGTTTTGTTTTACCGTTTTATCCCGATTTTGACCAAACGTTTATTATTTGAAAGGTATTTCTTTTTAGCTGTTTTCCAGATTTCCAGATTTTTAAATTTTTTCCTTTATTTTGAGTAAATTGCACTTAAAGTTGCTACAAACACATACATAAAATTATACATATGTTATGTGTGTTTTTATTAAATTTGTTAATGTGTTTGTTAATGATCTCCATTCACAATAATAATAAACCAAAAAAGTGTTGGTTTGCGATTTGGCTAAGTTGAAAAATTCAGTTGCCTAGAAATTGCACCCGAATTTCGAGCGCTGGAATCTGCTAGTAATAATGAATCCACGTCTCATCCATTGTTATATATCGAAGTACAAATTCAGTTGAATTTACTTCAAACATCTCCAAAGCATACTTTGAATCACGTTTCAGTTTTTTTTTTTCAACTGCTAAAAATTGCGGCACCCATCGAGCAGAAGGCTTTTTCACATTTAAATGATCATGTAATATATGCCGAACTCGCTCTGTTGATATTTTTATGATACCAGCAACCTCACTCACTTTAGTTTTTCGTTCATCCAATACGGCAACTGCCTCATTTGGACGACCAAGAAAATCTGCATCATTTGTGTTCGTACGACTACGTTTTCGGAATACCATGCTTTTTCTCACCAAAAAACAATTTTTAATCAAAAAACGAAACTGTTTGCAATCCATTTTTCTCAAACTTTAAAAGCATCATCATTTTTATAACGGTAACTTTTTTTCTAATTAGTGAAATGCCAGGAAATTTTGCCACAATTTTTCTAACAGTTGGCCTACTGAAAAAATAGAAAAAATTGGCACTTGTCACGCCATCTCTATGTCAGGCCACGTACTTTTCACTCCATGTAGTATGTTTTGATTTAATATTAAAAATATCACTAACAAATAACAATCATACGACCTGAATCTATTATGTTATTCAAAAAATTAAAATTTTTTGATTCATTCGATCAAATTAGTCCAACTTGATTTGCTGAAGCTATTTGCTGAATAATGAAATGAGAAATCATCAATGGTTCTTGAGTTATAGCTTAAAAAAGTAAGCAAATAAACATCAAGATAAGGAAACAATATAAATGGTTATAAAAAAAAGTTTGGCCTGAGAACACCTAACCCTTTGGGGGTTTTACTATATTGGCCTAGTACTTTCGCCCTGACTTGGAAAAATTAACGATTATGCCCAACTATAGTACCAATGCTTTGTCGTTGGTATAGGTCCTAGTATTTCAGAAAACAAACAAAAATCCAATAAATCAAATATTTTATATTTTTCAAAATTAAAATTCAGTAGTTTAATTTTAATTCAACTTTAAGTGGGCATGGTATTTTTTTTTTTTTTTTTTGGGACTAACTCCTTAGTAACTTAATATTTTTGATATATAGGTTTTTTACAAAATAATTACTTTAATTTTATTTTTCATATTTTTAAACAGATTTTTTGTTTACTTTTTTTTCCGCTAGGATGTTTGACTAGTTTGTGTGTTTGTTTTTTTTTAAATATAATTGTTACAATTTATTATTTATTTATTATATGTATTTAATACTTTAGCTTTAACTTAAACATTTAAAATTATTTTGTTTTGTTATAAATACGCATTTAATTCACTTAAGCGTATTTTAAATCGTTCTCAAATTTGCACTATAGGCGGTTTGTAGTTGTTACTTGTTTGCAATGCAATGTTTAAAATCAGAGTTGTCAAAGAATTAATTCAATAAAATGTAAAATCATTCCTTTAACTTGGCAAGCATATATTTTTTTATAAAGCTTAAGAATTAATCTGATCTTTTGTCATGAAAAATATTTATTAAAGAATTAATTCTTTTTCAAGCCCCGTTTTTCTTACTTAAGTTTATAGTTGCTTAAAAGTAAAAGAAAGGAATAAGATTTGTTTCGAGTACTTCTTGAAGTATATATATATAATTTCTTTAATTCATTTGTGTTTTTGGAATTACAATTGCAATGTGTGAGTATAAGTTTTCTTAAGCTTACAAAGGAATGTTTGATAGTGTTGGACATTCTTTGAGTTTTTTTTTTTCCAATTTTAAACTTTTCTACTTACCATTTAAGTACGCTGTTCGTTCTTTTGTGACAGGTTTAGTGTAATAAATTAATTGTTATTTGGTCTATTCGGCAAGGGTGGTGCAGTTCCTGTACGATTTGGTATAGGTGGTGGGCCACGTCTATTTGGTAATGGTGGTGGCGGACCCATAGGAGCATTCGTTGGTAGTGTTGGAGCTCGACGAGCAGGACTATCGTTGGCATTATCACTGCCGCTTGGTGGTGGAAATGGTGGTGGTGGATGCCTAGGAGCCGGTATATCATCTTGTATTTCTTCATATATATTACTCTCGTTGTAGGCACAGCTATCTTGCACATCCATCGATGATTGTTTCGATTGATGTGACGGTGTCGAAGCTGGTGTTATATTTCTACTTTGATTATGCCGTGGCGGTGTGGGTGGTAGCGAACCAACATGTGAACCCGAGCCACAGGGCGAGGCTTTACCGGATGAAGAATGTAAAGGTGATGTTTGTTCGGTTGGCGATTGAGATTTCGATGAGGTAGCCGTATCGGATCCCGAACCTACTGGCACTGGCCGTAGGGGTGCCGGTAATTGTGGCGATTGTTGTTGAGGCTGTGGTGGTATTGGTGGCTTTGTCGGCTTTAGTATCATTTCTGGTACCACACTGATGACACCAGCGTGTGGCAAATGTCTGGGTGAATTCTTTGGTGACATTGGTATTGGCGGTCTAGCGGGTGCGGGTCGTGCAGGTGGTTGTTTTGGTCTTTGCGGCACTTCGGGCGTGATATTCAATAGTTGTGCCTGTTCTTGAGGATTTGCACATAAAGGTATGGTATTTGTGGTACATAACTCTATCTCCGTATCAACATACTCATTCCAATTTGGTGATTTCAATTCAAATTCTAACTTCAAGCCGCTTACAACAATATGACCTTTGGCCACAGCATTTAGGGAGGCTTCTCCATCACGGAACGTCACCCACATGGTATCATCTACATAGCGCACCAAAGTAACTTCACCCATTTTGGAAAGTTCTTGTATCAATGCAGACATAACATTTTCATCGTGTATTGTGGGACCTTCATCTTCGGCCGAGGGCTCCCTGACATGTACCACAATCGTTGAATCCGGTGGACCCAAATCTCGTATTACCTGTTCGAAAACATCTCTTCTACGCTTTTGATCGATTTCAACAATTTCCGCATCAATTATGGCTATAACCGGACGATGATCACTCTGTTTCAATTCCGAACGTCCGTAGTGTATCAATTTGCCAGGATTCCATTCTGCCACGGCATAATCGGATTCGGCCAAAGCTTTACGCCTACGCCACAAAACGCGATCAGTCCAGGCCGGAGCTCTTTGTTTTTCCGAAGTATCATAATCGTCGCTAAACAGATCATACTTGTAGGTGGGGTCAAAGGATATTTCACCTTCAAGAAAATCGGAAAATACATTGCCCGCCTCCTGTTCCTTGAGTAATTGATCGTTTTCTAAGACCTCAGATAAATCACCATTACGTATAGCCTCTTTCAATTCTTCCTTGTCCATATCAATGCGATAATTGAAATCGCCGCACCAAAATACCCAATCGTGAGACTTCAAAGTACGGCCCATAGGAAAAGCTAATTTGCGAGTAATTTCGGCATAATCTGCATTACGTTCAGCCACCTTAGTCGAAAAAGAGAAATTTATATTTAAAAAAAAAATTGATAAAGACAACAAAAGATTATGTTTAACATGGTCAATGGAATAATAGGACCAGTATGTTCAAATTAAATATACACAGACCGAAAAAAAGTTATTGGTATAGCGTTGCTTTATCAACATACATATATATTTATAATATTATATTATCTATCTATATGTATCAATACGTGAAGGTAAATCTGTATTGCTTTAAGACCCAGACTAATATATATATCGCGATGGTTTGTTATTGTTAATTATATCCAAAAATCATCACTCCAAAAAATACAGAGTAACAGATTTATTCTACTCATGGTCCCCATATAAATCAGCCTCCTGATATCTATATATATCTTCTTCTATATATTAATACGTGAAGGTAAATTTTTGTACCCCTTTTTAAGAAAATTGCGCGGACGGAGGAGTGTAAAATTTGGCATAGTTATAGTTCATATGGAGGAGAAGTGCAGAAGGATAAAATTTATGTATAATATGTGTTAAAAATATAATATATTTGAATAAAATTAAATATTTATAATATATAATTTTATAAGAGCATAAAGGTATGCCAATCAATTTTAGCCAATTTATTATTATTATTATTATTATAGTTTCATTTATTATTATAGTTTCAAATGGCTCTTATAAATTTATTTATTAACAATTTTATTTAAATATTCATAAATTTTTTAGATATATGTATACAGATTAAAAAAACATTGAAAGAAAAAAATTAAATGAAAAAATAAAATTTCCTAGAATTTGCACTCGAATTTTGAGTGCTGGGCTCTGCTAGTAAGATTAAAAATACAAATATTCATAGCCAAAATAATGAAATTACAATAGAAACTAGAGAAGCATATTAACTTCATATTTTAAGTTAATATACAGTGAGTGACAATACAATGCCAACTTTTAACAAACTATGCAACAATGCACTGCATTTGTAGGGGGCATCCCCTGAGTGTTGGTTAACAAAAAAAAAACTATATTTTTGATGATTTGAACGGTCAATACCAAAAAATTGGATCTTTAAATTAAAACCTCTTTTATTAATTTAAAAATTTTTTATGTTTTATTTATTCAAAAAAGAAAAAATATTAAAATAAAATAGCTTAACTTCAGAAAAAAAAAATCAAAACAACTATTATTAATTTTTACTAGCAGATTCCAGCCTTCGAAATTCGAGCGCAAATTCTAGAAATTTTTTTTTTTCATTAATTAAAGATCGTAAAAGTATGCTAATCAATTATAGCCAATTCACAAATCAACACAAAAAACAAACTCAATTTTATTACAAACACAATAACAAATTTAATAAACACACACATAGCATTGTATAATTTTATGTATGTGTTAGTAGCAACTTTAAATGCAATTTACTCAAAATAAAGGAAAAAATTCAAAAATCTGTAAATCTGCAAAACGGCTAAAAACAAATACCTTTCAAATAATATACGTTTGGTCAAAATCGTGATAAAATGGTTGAACAAAACATCGGTCACAAGAAATCGCCTAGCCTTTTAATATTATAGATGCTATTTTTTGGTTTCAACATTGAAAATTAAAAATCAAAACTTAAAAATTCAAAATTTTAAATGAAAAATGGAAAATGAAAAATTAAAAATGAAAAACTAAAAATGAAAAACGAAAAATGGAAAATGAAAAATAAAAAACTAAAAATGAAAAACGAAAAATGGAAAATGAAAAATGGAAAATGCAAAATGGGAAATGGAAAATGAAAAATGGAAAATATAAATGAAAAAAGAAAAATGTAAAATCGAAAATGGAAAATGAAAAACTAAAAATGAAAATCGAAAAATTAATAAAAAATTAAAAATTAAAAAATAAAAATTAAAAATCAATAATTAAAAATTAAAAACTAAAAATCAAAAATTAAAAATTAAAAACTAAAAATTAAAAATCAATAACTAAAAACTAAAAATCAAAAATTTTAAATTAAAAATTAAAAAATAAAAATTAAAAATTAAAAATTAAAAATTAAAAATTAAAAAATAAAAATTAAAAATTAAAAACTAAAAACAAAAAATTAAATATTCAAAATTGAAAATTACTAGATAACTCAGATAAAAATATTTTAAAATTTGCTTTTTTGTAATTATAATATGAATAGGCTAGGCGATTTCTTGTGATTGATGGTTTGTTCTACCGTTTTATCCCGATTTTGACCAAACGTATATTATTTGAAAGGTATTTCTTTTCAGATATTTTGCAGATTTACAGATTTTTAAATTTTTTCCTTTATTTTGAGTAAATTGAATTTAAAGTTGCTACTAACACATACATAAAATTTTACAATGCTATGTGTGTGTTTATTAAATTTGCTAATGTGTTTGTAATAAAAATGAGTTTGGTTTTTGTGTTGATTTGTGAATTGGCTATAATCGATTAGCATACTTTTAGGGTCTTTATTTAATGAAAAAATAAAATTTCCTAGAATTTGCGCTCGAATTTCGAGGGCTGGAATCTGCTAGTATTAATTAATATCTGGAAATTTTTAGCCAAGAATTAGTTGATTTTTTGTTTTTTTGAATTATTATGAATTATCTCAAAACTTTCTTATAGGGATCAAACTTTGGGTGTTATTACGCTGGCTGCGTTATATAATGACTTTCATAAGGGGTTTTCTACTCTAGTAAAAGAAAAATAATGCCATTTATCAATATAATAGAAACTGGCCAACAAGAAAACCAATTAACTTTAAATTTAATTGGTATTCGAGACTTAAATTTCAGTACCGACAACAGTTTTAAACTGGTAGCCGTACCCAATATTGGTTGTAATATTGAGTTTAATGCCGTTTTCTTTTCTGACAAAAAATGTCGCCCTGTTTTTGCACTTTTTGCGAAAAGTGTATTTTTTTTATATATTCTGAATTAAAAGCAACCTTATCTTATACATCAATCGAAAGGTCTCAAAGTCGAGCCCTTGTAAATCACAAAAAATTCCAGCCATTTACTTCTTTGAGGTCATAGTGTGAGAATATTTCCCCATTGTTCCCCTTTTTTGAATATTTTCACCCTTTGACTTCCAAGAGGATAATAATCAAATTTTTTTTGCATTTATGAACACAGCACTTTGAGACCTTTCGATTGATATATAATATAAGGATGCTCTTAATTCAGAATATATAAAAAATTACACTTTTCCAAAAAAGGGCAAAAAAGGATGACATTTTTTGTCAGAAAAGAAAACGGCATAAGATGCAGGTGGAGGGTATCAAAGATTCGGCCCAGCCGAATTTAACACTCTTACTTGTTTTAGCATACTGAAATTTTAGCGTCAGTAAAACATATACAGCTTCCCAAATTAGTTCGAAAATCAAAGAATCCTTCGGCAAAGAAATCCATGAAAATACCGTTTGCAAAATATTTTAAATATCATTAATTTCATCTTTGATGTCAATAGAAAAAAACGAATGGACGTTGCAAATGAGTATGTAAACAAGACTCAAGAATTAAAGAAAAGTTAGTTTGGCGAAAAAGTGGAACTGCATTAAGTAAAGAAAATCTCTTGCCAACGGTTAAACACGGTGAAGTTAGTTGTATGGCAAGTAACGGGATTGGTAAACTCGTATTTATTGAATCTATAATGGATCAACTTGGATACATAAACATTTTATAAAAAAAGTTAAAACAAGGCGGACAACAACTCGGCCTTGGAGAAGATTTTTAGTTCCAACAGTATAATTACCTTTTTTGCATTTCTCTTTCTGAATTTACAACATGTCGAGAGTGTTGTATCAAAATTTCAAGTAAATCGGAGCAAAACTTAAGAAGATACGGCGTTTCCAGCGACCGGCCTCATACGGTATATCGTATATAAATCAGTTTTTAAAAAACTTTAAATCGATTTTCTCGCAAATAAATGTCCGTGAACATCATAACTCAAAATTTACTTGACCGATTCTTTTGACACACTATATCTACACCCAGGTAACCAGGAAGTTTTTTTTTTTATTTTCCATTTTCTTCCCCATTTTTTAACAACAAATTCCCGAAGTTTTATAGCAAAAATCGTGTTTTTCACTTCAAAATGCTGCCAAAAATAAAGAAAAAAAAGTAATAAAAAACTCTTCGTGATTACCTCGGGAAACATGTCGCCTTTTAAACGCATTTCGATTTTTTATTTCACATTATCCGGTAACGAGTTATGAAGTTCACCGCAAAACAACAACGCCTCCGGAGATTCGCTGTCACGGACTTATTTATTAAAATTTTGATTTCAAAATTTTTTCAAAGATTCTTTAAATGTTATGCTATAACGTGTATATGAAATAAATAATCCAAAATTATTCATAAATCACAGAATTAATAAAATAAGACTTTTTGAACTTTTAAAACTTTACCCCCCCCCCCCCCTCTCTTAAGTTTTTTACCTGTTTAAAATTTGTTAATAAATTTAAACAAACTAATAAATAGCTTAACAAATAATTTAGCTAAGTTAATTTTTTTCTTATTTTTTTCGTAGTACGACAGTTTTAGTTTTAGGTGTATGGACGGACACTTTCCCTAGCAAATGTACACAAAATGTATGCAATAAAATTGACAATTTTTGCCGTTGTTTTTGGCACTTTTTGAACACAGGAAATAGTTACGCACTGGTCTGGTTGTGCTAATAATCTTAAATCAAAATTACATAATCGAATTTATAGAAAGAAAAGAAAATTTCAAAATTGTAATTTGACAGATATGACACTAAATAAATGGCATTTTCGAATTAAAATACATAATAAACGTCTTTAGTCTGATAAAAATGTAAACCTACCTGCGACTGTCCAGCTGCAAAATGGGCACACACAAAACACATTGAGGTACCATGCAGCACAAAGCGTATAGCACAGGCTCCTTTATTGCCCGTGGCTCCACCCAGCCCTGTCTTAACACAATCTATGGCCACATCTCGTATAAAGGGAGCATGTTCAGGACGTATATAAATGTACAGACACACGCCAACCAGCTGTTGATAAGTTAATAGAACGTAGTCATTATCACGTGATATGGTTTTTTGCAATTCTTCCGCCCACAGTTTAGCATTGTCCGTATTGGCGGCCATTATGTTGGAAGCATTTAAATCAACGATCTCCTCAAAACCAATGGCATATATGTCTACAGGATTTGTGGCATTCTCTGAAGGATTGTTGACATCGACCAAGGCCTTGGAACGTGCCAAAGCATGACAATCTAACAGCCAATCGGATAGGGAATCTTTAAAGACGACACTACGGAAATGTTTACCACCATTAACATTGTAAGTACCCACAGCCACACGGGCCGTTTTGGGTGTAACATATTCATTATAACGTTTACACATTTCACGTAAAACCGTTGTTGGGGCATGTAACATATTGGAGGGCAATAATATACGAGCTCTATCCGCCAATTCGGAGCTGAGAGTGGATCCAACCAATAATATATCAATGGCTTCCTGTTAAAGTAAAGCAGAAGCGGGAAAGATTTGTTAAAATTCTAATTCTAAAAATAACTTTTTTCGGGTGAAAAAAAAATTGGAAAATTTGAAAAAAAATTTATTTTTGAGAAAAAAAGCGTATCACAAACTTCTTATTAAAGTACAAACTTTTTGGAAATTAAATTATTAAAAAAATTTTCAGAAGACAAAATATTTTTTGGAAAATCAAAAATAAACAGGATTTGCAAAAATATTCACTTTCTGTTATTTTAAAACTCCGTTACCTGTTTCGAATTGTCCAATAGATTATTTTGTATAGTCCTGGCCGCTGACCGAGCACCATCCATTAACTTCGAACCACCTTGAATGGCTCCTGTACCGGCGTAAATCTTACTAACTTCATTACCATTATTTATCCACATTTGTTTAAATATCTCCTCGAATCGTGAGAAATTTTGTTTCTTCTCGCCCATGCCCAAAGCTTCAATTTGCAACAATAACGTATCTAAACCCAAATAAGTTTGTACACAATTGGTGCGATCAAGACAATCTAAGCAATTGGTGCGTATAACACCAAATTGTTCACGCAACACCTGACCATTTGAAGAATGAAATATGCCGTAATTTATCCCACAAGCCGTAATGCGTTCTTTAAGTTTCGATAAAGCTGCAAAGTTACCACCACGACATTCTTGATGATAGTCGAATATTATATGGGGCACATCTTTATGAGCCGACATACCATGATGTCGTTGAAATTCATTGCTAAGCATAGCTTCACCTTCTTTACTGCCTACAAGAGAGGTGCCTAAAAGATTAATGATGGTTTGATAGCCATAACGTTGTTTCATCATTGACATATGACGATCAAAAGCGGCGGCAGATGTTTCAAAGCCTCGAGAAAGTTTAACTTTATGGGAGCCCACTTGAACGCCTGGTTGTTCCCAAAATAAAGGTACCGAGCCTCTAGTTTGTAAATAGCTGGTAACATCATTATCGACATGAATGACTTGTTCCGTTTCTACGAAATTTGCCACATGTCCCTCATCGTTAGTACCTATTACAAACAAATAAAAATATAAAAAAAAAATATTTTATATTAAAATATTTTATTTTACTTATATTAAATTATTTTTATGTGTTTATAAATTTTAAATATTTATTTATTTATGTATTTATATTAATTACAATACAAAGTAAATTTGTATTCTAATTTGGGCCAGGGATAAGCCGGCTGACAAAGACCATTTGGCTGGTTTTTTGCAGCGACAGACCAAAGCCTCTGGTGGGAATCGAACCCACGACCCCCGCATGATAGGCGAGCACGCTACCTATTTTAAATATTTATATTTTTATATTCTAAAATATTTATAATTTTATATTTTTATATTCATATTTTTATAATTTTTTTTATTTTTATAACTTTATATTTTACTATTTTTATTTTCATATTTTTATATTTTTGTATTTTTATATTTTATTATTTTAATACTTCAATATTGTAATGTTTTCATATTTTAGTATTTTCATATTTTTATATTTTCAACTTACATATACAGTGTCGGTCATAAAATAGCACCAATGACGAAGTCTTTGTTCATGCTAGTGAAAAAAATATTTTGTGCGTATTATTTGAAAGTAAGTATGCCACACTTCCATTATGTACATATATTCTCTCTCAGCGTACTTACTTTTTCCAAAAAAGTTAACGGTTCTTTGCCAATGATCGAAATTATAAAAAAAAAACTCTGCGTCAGTGCAGTCATTAAAATAGCACTGAATAACAAAAAACAAACTAATAGTGATTTAATAGTTGAAATAAAAGGATCAAAAAGTGAAGGTAAGATGTTTTTATTAAAAACAAAACTATTCATCACATGTTTAATTACTTTTTATCATAGGAATGGGACGTTAGAAGCACTGTACTCTTGAAAAACTTGCTATTGTAAAAAAAAAGGTTTTTGAGTATAAATCATATTCTGAAATAATAAAATTGGTTGGATGCGCTAATAAAATGATTGTAAATGCAATAAAATTTTCTTCAAAATCTAAAACACGTGGTTGCAAGCGAGTTTTGTCACCATTAATGGTTAAGCGTTTGGTCAGACAATGCAAGAAGACCCTATTTATGTCAGCTACAGAGCTAAAAAAGGAGCTAAGTGTGTCCGCAAATGTTGAAACTATTCGTCGGAGATTGCGAGGAAACAACTTAAATGCCCAGAAAAGTGCCCATGCTCTCACTTAAGCATCTTGCAAATCGTTTGGAGTTTGCTAGAATTCATTTGGAATGGCCAGCTAAAAAGTAAAGAAATGTTCTTTCGACAAATGGATCCAAAGTTATTTTATTTGGAGGCAACGGATCGCGTGCTTACGTCAGAAGACCTCCTAACGCTGAATTCAATCCAAAATTCACAACAAATTCACACCCATATATTGGATCAGAACAATCATAAGCCAGTTTTCGTTAATATCCTCCACAGGAAGTAATGCTACCATATGTTTTTAAGGATATGCCGCTGGTTTGGGTCTTAAAGTAAGACAATGACCCGAAGCATACCAGCAAACTTGCAAAAAAGTGGTTTTCTGGACAATAAAGTAAACGAGATGGAATGGCCAGCTCAGTTCCCAGATCAAAATCAAACCGAGAATTTATGGACAGATATAAAGAATGGAGTATCCCAAATACAGCCAACCAGTAATGGATGGCTGTATAGTAAAAATGGGACCCAATTTCCAAGGAGAGGTGCATAAATCTGGTGCAAAAACGTTGTGCAGAGGTTATTGCCAATAATGGGCACGCAACAAAATATTAATTTCAATATGAGAAGATATCACTAAAATCGTTGATTTATTTTTTTTTTATTTTTATATTTTTTATCTTTAGTTTAAGTAATTATTTTTAATACAATAAGAACTGTTTTTTTTTTTAAATGAGTGCTTTTGAAGTTGTTTTAAAAAAGTTGAAAATTTGTAATAAAATAAAAAAAAATCAACAGTTTGTTATTTAATATTGTTTCACAGTCTTGTAAGTATCTTATGACAAGTATTCAATGAAATCAGTTTTACCTATTTACAAATATCTAATGAAGAACTTTCTTTTTTATCCTAGTGCTATTTTATTGAACGCAGCTGTATATACATATTTTTATTTTTGATATATTTTTATATTTGTATATGTTCAGTTTTATGAAATAATATTTTATGAAATAATATTGTAATATTTCACATTAGTGTAGTGTATTTTATGATGTTATTATCAGTCTGGTTTCCATATATTATCGCTATGGAAAATTCTGCTGTATGTTTTTATGATATGTAATTTAAATACAATGGGTTTCAAGGTTGTAGGAAATCCCAAATGTGATGTTTATCTTATTTCTAAGTAATTAAGACAATATCTATGTAATATGTAAGTAATTAGCATGCTGCTTGTGCGCATCTCACCCTGATAACACTTATAAGATGTTCATACTTAAGCTTGTAATTTTTTAAAGAAAATGAGTTCTTCTTAAGCCCTTAACCAAACGTGTCGTCTTTGCTTTTATTCAGTATATATATATTTATATTTTTATGTTTAAAAATTTTTATATTTATATGTTTATATATCTTTATATTTTAAAATTTTTAAATTTTCATGTTATTTATTTTTAAGTATTTTATGTATTGGTATTTTTATACTTTTTAATATTTTTGTATTGTTTTATTTATATATTTTCAATATTTATATATTTTTTATATTTTAAAATTTATCTTTAAATTTTTATATTTTAAAATTTTAATATTTCTATAACTTTATATTTTTATAATTTAATATTTTTATATTTTTGAAAGATTATATTTTTATACTTTTATATATTTATATTTTAAATATTTTTATATTTATATATTTTTAAAATTTTTCTATTTAAAAATTTCTATAATTTTAAAATTTAATCTATACTAATATAATAAAGAGGAAATGTATGTTTGTTTGTTTGTACGGGGTAATATCCGTACCTACTGATGTGATCTTCCTGAAATTTTCACAGAGTCTTTCTTCGGATATGGGAAGTGCTATAGGCTATAATTTTTTTTAATATTTGTAGTGGGTGTGGCACCTTCCATACAAAGTAAATTTGTAATATCATATATTTTTAGTACTATGATAGGGAGAGCTTTACAAATTTGTGAGCTTTACAATTTCGGAAAAGTGGGCGTGGTAGATCCCATACAAAGTAATTGCTCAATATCATATGTTTCGAGTACTATGACAGAGACAGCTTTGCAAAATTGTCTTAGGTCATCTATTATTAACGTAAGTAGTTAGACAAAAAATGGGCGGGGCGTGGCACTTCCCATAAAAAGTAAATATTAAAGGTCATATATCTGGAGTATTGTAATAGTGAGGGCCTTGGGCCCTTTCCTTAAATTGCGGGCGGGGGTAGCGAAGCACACCGGGTTACATCTAGTATTTTTATATTTTTGTATTTTTATATTTATTATCTTTTTTTATTTTTATTCTTTATACATATATTATATATTTTAAATACTTTTATATTTATATATTTTTTATATTTTTATATTTTAAATTTTTATATTTAAAAATTTTTATATTTTAAAATTTCTAGAATTTTATATTTTTATAATTTAATATTTTTATATTTTTATATTTTTACATTTTCATATTTTTATACTTTTATATATTTTATTTACTTTTATATTTGCATATTTTTTATATTTTTATTTTTAAAAAATTTTCTATTTTAAAATTTTTGTATTGCTTTAATCTTAAAAATTTGATATTTTTATATTTTTACATTTTTACAATTCTATATTTTAATAATTTTAATTTTTAATAATTTTCTATTTTTATTTTTATATTTTAATAATTTTATATTTTAAAAATTTTACATTTTTATACTTTCATATTTTTATATGTTTTTGATTCAATAATATACTATTTTAATTTTTTATGCTTTTATATTTTTATATTTTTAAATCTTTATAATATTTTATATATTTACATTTTTTGTAGTTTTATATTTTTAATATTTTTTATATTTTTATTTTATTTTTTTTTATATATGTATATATATATATATTTATATTTTAAATACTTTTATATTTATATATGTATATATATATATTTATATTTTAAATACTTTTATATTTATATATTTTTATATTTCTGTATTTTTATATTTTAAAATTCTTCTATTTAAAATTTTTATTATATTTTAAAATTTTTCTATTTACAAATTTTTATATTTTAAAATTTCTATAATTTTTTATTTTTAAATTTTTATATTTTAATATATTTATATTTTAAATATATTAATATATATATATTTTTTATTTTTGAATTTTAAAATTTTTCTATTTTAAAATTTTTGTAATTTTAAAATCTAATATTTTTACATTTTTACAATTTTATATTTTTATATTTTAAACATGTTAATTTTTAATAATTTTCTATTTTTATGCATTTATATATTTATATTTTTTTATTTTAATAATTTTATATTTAAAGAATTGTATATTTTTATGCTTTCATATTTTTATATCTTTTTAATTAATATATTTTAATAATTTTCTAATTTTGTATTTTGATTTTTTATATCTTTTTATTTTTATATTTCTATATTTTTATATTTTAAAAATGTTTATATATTTTATAACTTTAAATTTTTGCATTTTTGTATTTTCGTAGTTTTATATTTTTGGGTTTCCATATTTTTATCACTTAATTTTTTATTTTTATTTTTATTATTTATATATTTTTATATAATACAATTTAAATTATATATTTACAAATTAAATTTTTATATTTTATATATTTTTCTATTTTATAATTGTAATATTTCTATAATTTTATATTTTTATAATTTAATTATATATTTTTACATTTTTATTTTTTATGTTATAATATTTTTATATTTTAATAATTTTATACTTCAACACTTCTATATTTATATTTTTCTATTTTTATATTTTAAAATTTTTCTATTCTATGTTTTTACTTTTTAAAATTTATCTATTTTAATAATTTTTTATTTTTATATTTTAATGTATTTATATTTTCATACTGTTATATTTTTGTATTTTTATATTTTTTAAATTTTTGTATTTTAATATTTTTGTATTTTAAAATTTTTCTATTTTATGTTTTAATATTTTAAAATATTTCTATTTTAAAATTTTAACATTTCTAATATTTCATATATTTTTTTTACATTTATATATTTTTCTATTTTTTATATTTTATTTTTACAAAATATTTTTATATTTTTATATATTGATATATTTATATTTTTTATTATTATATTTTTATACTTTGAGTTTGAAATTATTCAAACTCAAGATCAATGTTTTTACTTCATTAAAGCAAAAACATTGGCACATTTGTTTCAAAAAAATTTATCTATATTCCGCATGATAGGTTATAAAGCTGTTTCGGGAAGAGTCACCATCCCTCATCAGTAACCAAAAGCAGTAGTTTGTTTGGTAAAAAGTTAAATTCATATACATATTTGCTGAAAACAACCAAATGAGAATTCAAGCAAAAGTTATACTATTTAACTCTCTTCCAATATAACAAACTAAAATATAGAACAACTTTGAAATAAATATGTTTGTATACGAGTACACATTGCCTACTACAATATACATGTTTGTTTTTGTCTTGAAAAAACAAGAAAAACAATTTGTTTTTGCTAATCTTACATTTAATTATATTTTAATAATTTTATATTTTATTACTTTCATATTTTAAATTTTTTTTATTTTTTATATTTATATTTTAATATTTTTAAATATTTTTATACTTTGATATTTATATTTTAATATTATGTATTAATAATTTTATATTTTTATATTTTAAATGATTATGTGCCGTATGCAAAAAAATTAAAGTGTACTTCAAATAGACTTTATCAACAAATTTTGTATGATAAATATACAATAAAGTCTACTTAAAGTACAATTTAATTTTTTTGTATACGGCCCTATACATATATATAAATTTTTAGATTTTTATATTTTCAAATTTTGATATTTTTTTATCTAGCAGAGAAAATTCTAGAAAATTTTATTTTTCATTCAATTTTTTTCTTTCAATGTTTTTTTATATATAAACAATTTATGATATTTAAATCATATTTAGCAAATTGTGAATTTTTAAATAAAATTCATAAATTTCATTATAAATATTTGTTGAACACGAAGAAGATAAATAACTGGGTTTATTAATAAATAATTTGATAAGAGCCTAAACACAAATTTAATTCTTATTTGAAGCTTAAATATGTATTTTATGTATGTGTTACTAGCAACTTTAAATGAATTTTACTCAAAAAAAATGTACCAGATGTTGCACATCTGCAAAGATTGTGTACATCTGTAAAGGAATACCTTTCAAATGGTATATTTTTTGTCAAAAATCGGTTGGTAACTAAAAGTGTGGAAGAGGTCACAAGAAATCATCTAGCCTATTAATATTATAGATTTTTTATATTTTTATTTTTTATGTATTTTTATATATTAATATAATTCAGATTTTATATTTACAACTTACCTCTTACATTAAAACGTGTACCAGCTCTTTCACATGATAACCTTGATATTATGGCCGCCCTGGCCTGTTTTGCTCCTATATATACTGTACGTATATCGACTGAACCACACATAGCTTTCAAAAGCCAAGACTGGCAATCGATACCAAATCTCAACATGTGTATATGCATCATACGATTCCAAAAGAAACGATTATCCGTCTCGGCTGTCTGTTGCCGCCTTTGAGCGCATAGTGTTATATCAAATTTATTGAGCGTATTTGATGCCTGATTGGTATGGGCGAAATAAAATACACCTGAATTGAGCAATTTTCGTACTTCCGATATGCGATCTTCATTTGGTGCCGCATTTTGTAACGACACAAATTGTGTCTGCTGTATGCGAAACACTTCGACATCACCGATCTTTCCCATAGATATGCAACCAGTGACCAGCACTAGAAATAATACCGTACTTTCGCCAGCATTTATTTGTAAAACTCCCAAACAACCATAAGCATCGCAAACTTTGGTATATTGCTTACGTATTATATCGGTTTCCTGTTGTGATAAGAGAGCAACTGCATGGGATTCAAATAAAATACTATCGTTTTTATTACGATACTCCATTAGTACACTATGTGGTGAGGGGGCAATGGATTTCTCCAAAACCCTTATAACTTTAGACATAGCCATAGTGTGGATTAAATGATGTTGTTGATTGATTATTGGTAAAGGGGAGACAGTATGTTTATTAAAAAATTTCCTATTTTATTTTCTTCAAACGACAAATTTGCTTTAAGAGTTTTTAGGGGAGACACATCTGAAAATAATGATACAAAAAACGGTCAAATTATTTAAGAATTACAGTAATTATTTGGTTTATTCGATGTTTTTATAATATCTAATGAAATATTGATTTCAATGTGTCTACTTCAGATATTTTTTGCACTCGAATTTAACAAATGATTCATAGTGACGTTGCTGAAGATAAATCTTAATTCACTTGAAGAAATATAATTAAATCTAATCATAGCCCATAAAAAAAACTAAAACAATGGTGAGAAAGAATTAACAAAAAAAATAGGCATATCATTGGAAGCTTTTAGAACATATTGCTTTTAAAGCAAAAACAAACATATAATGAAACCTTATCCTTACTTTAAATGTTTTTTCAATTGTGATGTATCAATTTCATAAACTGTTTTTGTCTCATTTACCAATAAGATACCGAAACAAGAAAAAGGTTCTTATAAGAAAACCAAGGTTTCAAAAATAGAAAAAATCGATATTCACTGTAAATGTCATCAAAATTACATTGATTTGATAATAGTTCTACCGAAAACAGTTATTTATAATAAACTCGAATTATTTACATATTACTAGAATAATTTTTTTATTAAAGAGATGACTTTGATATAATTAACTTGCATTATTCATTTCCAATTCCAAAAAAAAAATGTTTTTCAAGTTCACCTTTTGTTATTTCATTACAAAAGATTATACAAAACTATATCCATACAAATACACCCACTTTTACTGTTATTTTATAGCTATTTAGCAAAAAGATAACTTTATCAATAACAGAGATAATTAATTAATAAAATTGATAAATTTTTAATGTGCAAATTTTATGTAAATTCCTTAACTTAACCTTTTTTTGTATATCTCCCGTAAAAAGTTTTCTGCGAACTGTATATAAAGAACAGTGTTGCCAATACCTTGGCGAAACAAAAACGTCAGAAGGGCTGTCAAGTGAAACAGCTCCTGTGTTCAACAAGGGTTTTCCATGCGAAAAAGGTGAAAATCAATTGTTAAGCAAAAACTGATATGGAAGTTTAACTTGATAAATATTTTAGAGAATCAGAAACCCAAACTCTAGAATTGGAAATTGAAAATTTTCTAAGTTCATAAAATTGTCATTAGAGATGGCGAAAAAGAGTACGGCGTTTTATTGAATGAAATCCTTTCCATATATTGTATTTTTACAATCTGAAAAACGCAGTAATTATTTAACCAATTATTTTTTTTGAAGACCTCAAAATTGGACGAAGCAACTTCGAAATCACGAAAAATTTTATTAATGCAAGTTCAAAACACTAAATGATCATATTTTAATGGATTTTAATACGTTAATATAAATATTCCATATGCAATTTTCTTCCAGACAGAAATATATCCCTGTTGTAAATCTATTTAGTATGGCATTCTTAACAGATGTTTATTGAAAATATCGATTATGTGCTTTTATCGCTATTGCCCCTACTCTAACGACAACAACATGTCATTTTGAATAAAAAATTTTAGACTGATTTGTTTTTAGTAAATTAAAAATACGAAATTCTTTGTTAATTATAAGTTTTGCCAAATAAGTAAATAGAAAAGATGCATAAGTCCACAACAGATTTCGATCGCAGATTTAATATTATAGATATGGGAACACCCCGTTATTCCGTATTATCTGGACGATATAGAAAGTACATAAAGCTGGTTTTAAAAGATATAAGTATGTATAATAATTATATTCTTTGTAGAAGTTCGGCTTACCAAATGTTACGTGAACGGATGCCAGTGGTTTTAACGCGAATTATTGATCAATTAGCAAAAGATTGTGGTGATATCGTTGATAAACAAGCGGACGAGGAGGTAATAAATCATATATTGGAGGTCATTAGGTTTGACAGTAATGAAAAACAGAAATTTAGGATTTTTGGATTTCCGAAAACGAAATTTTTCTATGGCCGATAAAGGGCTTGAACTTGGCTCCTTTAGTAGTTTACTAAATACTACTAAACAATAACAAAACCCAAAACAGTTCTAAGGTTTAGGTTACAAAAAATTAATATGTATAAAGGAAAAATTTTAAATTGACCGAAAAGTTAAGCTTATGCCGTTTTATTTTCTGACAAAAAATGTCGCACTTTATTTGCACTTTTTTAAAAAAATAGTTTTTTTTTGTATATTTTGAATTAAGAACAACCTTATCTTACACATGAATCGAAAGGTCTCAAGGTCGAACCCTTGTAAGTCGCAAAAAATTGGATCCATTGACGTCTTTCAGGTCATAGTATGATAATATTTCCCCATTGTCTCCCATTTTTTTTTTTAATATTTTCGCCCTATGACTTCAAAGTGTATAATAATCAATTTTTTTTCGTTTATGAACGTAGCACTTTGAGACCTTTCGATTGATGTATAAGATAAGGTTGCTCTCAATTTATAAGAGATATTTTTTATCGGAAAAGATAACGGCATTAGTTTATATAGAAGGTTACACTTTTTTGTACATTTCATTTAATATTTTTAATCCAAATATATGTATGTCATAAATAGTTTTGAAAATATACGAAGTTCGATACTCATAAATAAACGCAAAACTACATTAGTAATTTACGAACCAACGTACCAATGTGCATGCGTTCTGCTTATATGACATAACCTATCGCTTCACTTAGTTTTAAGGTTACATACAGCTCACCCTAACCTCCTTTGCGAAGGTAATGACTGTAGGGGAGCTATAAGATATACCCTGGAGTTTTGGTTACGTACTTCTATTTATATTTAGAATACGAAAAAAAAATTTACAAAGCTTACAAAAATCCAATCTCATAAGCTTTTTCAATTTCATTCTTATTCAGAATTACATCTATTCTAGAAAAGGATTGGACATCTGGCACATCTAGAGGGCATGAGCCAACTTAATCCTAATTGACTAAAATATACCAGGTGTACGTTTTTTCCGGTTTAACCAAGAGATGACGCCAGCGAAAAGGACGAGATATATGCCTGCAATTTTTAAGCATAATGCCATAGTATATGGTACTAAATGCCTTAGTCAGATCCAAGGAAAGCATGACACAAAACTTAGCATCATTCAAGGCAGAGCTTATTATATCTGTTGTAGTGTTATTACCACTATGTTAAGCAAATATTTTTGTATTCATTCAAGAAAGAGCACACATTGATTTTAAAAACTCTTTAATAAAGTGAATTATAAGTACTTTAACTAACAAAAAAATTCTTTATTTTTTCACTATGTATTTAAAAAAATTGGAATTATTGTTTATCTTTTAAGTAACGGTTACTATCTCAATATCAGATAATTTCTGATTATTTCCTTATTGATCCAGTCTATATATTATTTTTTATCTTGTTGCTTTCAGGAAACTTACGAAAACTTTAAATTTGTGTTGAATCAAATTTCCAAACTTAAATATCAATTACAAACCGATAAATCATTCGAACTTTTTGAAGGGAATGGTAAACATAAACATATATTCTTTTATACTTAAATTTTATTATACTTATTACAATAAAATAAAACTTTTTTTATATACAGAACCCGATAAAGAACTATGGAATAATTTCATAACCTGCCTTCCCTCAAATGGCCATTCATTTTTTCGCACTTGTTGGTTATACGCTGAATGTTATATGTACCGAAAGGTATATTCCTTTTTTGAAAATACTAAAATTCTTAAAGACTACGATTATTTTGCAAAGCAAAAGGAGAATTACATTGATGATGTGGGATTGGCTAAATTTATAAGATATTGTGAAAAAGATGATACGACATTTGAAAATATTCTTAAGGTTCGAACATTCGTCTTTAATGCTTAATGAAGAATTTTAATGTGCACTTTTAATAACAGCTTAATTTATGGGGCAATAAATGTAATTTAATCCTAAACTTTGCTAAAGATTTGAAACCAACCGAAAATATATATAATATGATGGATGAGTTAGACAGCAAAATATTGATAAATGATAGCAAACTCATTTGGAAGTGTTTACAACAAGCCGATAATTCAAAACCAGTTATAGTCGAGATAATCTGTGATAATGCCGGTTTTGAATTTTATACGGATTTACTTTTAGCCAAATATTTGATAGAAAAAAAATTTGCTACAGAAGTGCGTTTCAGTGTTAAGCCTATACCATGGTTTGTATCAGAAATAACATTCAAAGATGTGACCTGGCTTCTAGGCTATTTAAGCAGTCATTCGTTGCCTTATATCAAAGAAAAAGGTTTAAGAATGAAACGTTATTTTGAAGAAGGTAAATTTGTATTGAGTCCTGTTAACTACTTCTGGGTTGCACCATATGAATATTACAAGTAAATTTTTAGTCTTAAACCCCTTTGGAATTTTCTTCGTTTTTATATAATAATTTTCTGTTTTAAGAATGCGTGAAGTCGATAAAAATTTATATAAATATCTAGCAGAAGCTCATCTCGTTATCTTCAAAGGTGATCTTAACTATCGTAAATTGCTGGGCGATATGAATTGGGATCCTACAGATGATTTTATCACTTGTCTAAGAGGCTTTCAACCCACAAACTTTTGTATTTTGCGCTCCATTAAATCTGATTTGGTATGTGGCTTGCCTCAGGGCAAAACTGAAGAATTAGTGCGCTTGGATCCGAATTGGATGCGAACGGAGGAATATGCTGTTATACAATTTATGGAAAGATACGAGTGTAATTGCACAAATTTAAGCTAATATATATTATAATTGAAATCACTATGAAATAGCCCACTTGGTAAATCATTTCGCATTTTAAAAACAACTTACCATATCGCAATGGACGGTATTACAGTTAAATTTAAACCCAAAAATTTTTTGTGAAATAATTTTCATTTTTGAAATAAATAAATACTTTAAAAAATTCTTTCACGAAATAATCTTTGATTACTGGAGCGGTCCTCTTCATGCTTAATACCAGTTAAATTATATTTTTTAGAAAATATGGGCCATCGAAAAAAAAATGTTATACTCAACATTGCAAGTTGTATTAGAAACAAACCTGGATTGTGTCCATGAAAATAGACTTTGCCAAATGTTGTTAATACGGCAGTCAAAACAGATGTTTAACTAAATTATCGATTATGTGCTTTTTATCGTTATTGCCCCTACTCTAATTCCAACAACATGCCATTTATAGTGAAAAAAAAAATAGAAATTGAATAAATTTTCTGAACATTGTTTAAATTTTTTATCGTCTTTAGTAAATATTATAAATAAATTACTAAATTCATTGTTAATTAATTAGTAAATAAGTAAATAGAAAAAAGACATGAAGCTTTCAGCAGATTTTGATCGCAAATATGATATTATAGATATAGAAACACCCCGGCTTGCTGTATTATCTGGGCGATATAGAAGGTAGAGATAGTTTCAATATTATATGTTTAATAATAAACATATTCTTTGTAGGAGTTTTGCATATCACACGTTACGCGAACGTTTACCAGTGACTTTAACACGAATTATTGATCAACTAACAAAAGATTATGGTGATATCGTTGATAAACATGCGGACGAGGAGGTAATATATAATATATTGAATTTTGTAACATGACGAGGTCATTTAAGTCACCCCTTTACTTGATAGTAATGATAAGCAGGAATTCAATTTAACATTTGTGTCTACGATATACATGATTGTATTTATATTACATTCTTTTGATTCCCGAAAACAAAATATTTCTATAAGCTTATGAACTTGACACAATCCTGTTGATCTGAAAATAAACAACCACTTATAATTTCTGGAACATCTAGAGGGCACGAGCCAACCTAAACCTAATCCTACCTAGTTAAAATATGTAGGAAGGCCGATACTTTACAACTCTTGTGAGCAATTTGAGACTCAAAGCTAGTTTGCATTCAAAAAGAACACCTAAACAGCTAGACTGGTTAAATTTAAAATTAGACAGAAAATGACTCAATGTTCCTAACATAACATTGGATTAAGATGAGTTTGTAGACAATAAATTCAATGAATTCCATAACAAAATACGCTAGAGCCGTGCGTATTAGGTCCAAGAACATTAGAAAAATCACGACTCCTTTTTAACAAGAATAGATCATTCGCAAGCGAAAAGATTCTATATAAACTACAACCCAGATACCAAACATCCTGAGGGTCAATAATGTATAAAATAAATTGAAGGGAATCCCCAATAGATCATTGGAACAACTTATGAAAGTAGTCGCGGGTTAAAACTGCTTACATTCATCTACATTCATCTACACACTGAGACCTGTCACCTAAATAGCAATATGTAAATGTACATACAAGCAGAAATAGAAAATATAACCGCATCCCTGAGATTGCTAATCATAGTTTCATAGCAGATGGAATTAAAAAATGACACTCCATTTATTAACATTATTCCAAGCCAACCCTAATTATGTGATCACTATGAAAAGCAAATATTTTGGTATTCATTCAAGAAAAAGTAGTGATTCTTAAAACTCTTTAGTGCTGTATTTAAAAAAAACCTTTTAATTTCGATACTATTTTGAAGAGCGATTTTTTTTAAAATCTTTTAAGTAACCCTTGTTGATCCAGTCTATATTTAATGGCTTACTTTGTTGCTTTCAGGAAACCTGTGAAAACGTAAAATTTGTGTTGGGTCAACTTTCCAAACTGAAATATCAATTACAAACCGATAAACCATTTGAAAATTTTGAAGGGAATGGTACGTACAATCACATTTATTCTTATATACTTAAATCACAATATATTTCTATAATAAACTTTTCATATCCAGAACCTGATAAAGAACTATGGAATAATTTCATAGCCTGCCTTCCCTCTAATGGCCATTCATTCTTTCGTACGTGTTGGTTATACGCAGAATGTTATATGTACCGAAAGGTATCTTCCTTTTTTGAAAATACCAAAAGCCTTAGAAACTACGATTATTTTGCCAAGCAAAAGGAGAATAACATTGATCTAAATAGTGTTATTGGATTCGCTAAAGTTATAAGAGATTGTGAGAAAGATGACAAGACATTTTTTAATTTCCTTAAGGTATTTATGGCATTTATTATTTAATAATGAATTTTAATGATTTTTTTTTGCAATTTAAACCAAACAGCTTAATTTGTGGGGCAATAAATGTGATTTAAGCCTTAAAGTGGCTGAAGAATTTAAACCAACCGAAAATATTTTCACTGAATTGGGGGAGTTAGACAGTAAAATATTGATAAATGATACCAAACCCATTTGGAAGTGTTTAGAAGAAGCCGATAATTCAAAACCAGTTATAGTCGAGATAGTCTGTGATAATGCCGGTTTTGAATTTTATACGGATTTACTTTTAGCCGAATATTTGATAGAACAAAAACTAGCTACAGAAGTGCGTTTTAGTGTTAAGCCTATACCATGGTTTGTATCAGATGTAACACCCAAAGATGTAACCTGGTTTTTAGACTATTTAAGCAGTCATTCATCGCTTTATATCAAAGAACAGGGTATCACATTGAAACGTTATTTCGAAGAAGGTAAATTTATATTAAGTCCTGTCAACTACTTCTGGGTTTCACCCTATGAATTTTACAAGTAAGTATTTGATCTTTATTCCCTTTCTTTTTTTTTTTCATTTAATAACTTTGTGTTTTCAGAATGCGTGATGTCGATAAAAATTTATACAAATATCTAGCAGAAGCTCATCTCGTTATCTTCAAAGGTGATCTTAACTATCGTAAATTGCTGGGCGATATGAATTGGAATCCTACAGATGATTTTATCACTTGTCTAAGAGGCTTTCATCCCACAAACATTTGTAGTTTGCGTACCCTTAAAGCTGATTTGGTATGTGGTTTGCCTCAGGGCAAAGCAGAAGAATTAGGGCGCTTGGATCCGCAATGGATGTGTACGGGAGAATATGGTGTTATACAATTTATGGAAAGATGCGAGGGTAATTCCACAAGTTTAAGCCAATGAACATCATTATAAATGAATTGGCTTTGAAATAGGGATTATGGCAAACACACAACTAACCTTATCGCGGTATACGAAGAAAAGGTATTTACTGTTGTAATTTTTTTAATCTAAAATAGAAACATTTCAAAATTGTTAGCAAATTATTTTTTTTTTTTTTATAGAA
The DNA here is from genome assembly GCA_963682025.1 of Cordilura impudica. Classification (NCBI taxonomy): domain Eukaryota; kingdom Metazoa; phylum Arthropoda; class Insecta; order Diptera; family Scathophagidae; genus Cordilura; species Cordilura impudica. The sequence goes on from OY821521.1 coordinate 173,775,674, forward strand.
ATTATTTTAATCTATAAGTTATTATAAATTTATGTATGAAATACTTTCTTTTGAAATAAATAAATACTTCCATTAAGAATTCTTTCATAAACTAAACTTACATAAACATGTCTTGTCATTTGATAACTGACGTGGTCCGTTCAATTCTCAATACTTACTTTTTTCAAGAAAGTACTTTAAAAGTTAAGTATAATAAAGCAATACAACAATACGGACATGATTTGTCGTTGAAGTTTAAGCTGAAATATACATTCGGTCAAAAAAGTTAACGTACAATTTAAATTCAAACATCGAAAAATTCTACTTTTTTGAAGGGAAATTAAAAAAAATTAAATAAAAAAAAAATTTAAGAATTAGAAAATTAAACAGTTAAAAAATTAAATATTTAAAAAAATATATATTAACTAAATGGAAATAAGCACAAGCAACAACAAATCCTTAAATTCAACATCTGTTGGTCCAAAAACATTTCGGAATAGGCTCCTTAAGCAGGTTATGAGGGTAGAGTAGCCAGGAGACAACGATTAATATCGGATGTCCCAAAAACAACGGCTAGATGATTTCTTGAACTCTGCTTAATTCAATGATGAATCAAATTATATTTTCGTGAACCACAATATTGTTTATTTATTTACATTAAACAGATAAATAAATATATTATTACGTAAATATATATTATATTTTAAAAAGTACATGTATAAAATCTAGAACTAGAGCATGTGCGGAACTAGAGCATGTGCGTTCATATTTAATTGATAATAGAGCTCAGATCATTCAGTTAAATGAAAATAATTTTAAAAATTTACATTAAGTTTAAACAAAAAGAAAACTTTCAAGAAAACTAATTTAAATATATAATAAAAAAAAATAATTTAATATAGAATATAAAAGAAAAATAAAGTTGGCGACATCACCAGCTGTTTAATCTTCTCTAGTGGTTCGTCAATTTTTATGGTAAGGTAGAAATTACAGATATTGCATTTTGGGGGATCCGTCTTCTCGTAATAATGTTTGGAATCAAAGATGGCCTTATAAAATCTTATAATAAATTGCGACCTCGTTATATTTAGGTCTGTTAGGAAATGGATTTTAATTGTTTTTTTAATATCTTAAAGGTGTTGACAAAGCTTTAGCACAGCAAGATGTTTCCTTATTATTTTTTGATACTCCAAAAATTAATTAGCATTTCTTTGATCTTATTTTCATCTCAACTTTTATAATGAATAATGGTAATCAAGTCTTTTTCTAGTTTTATAGATTTTTAATTAAAATACACATACATTTCTGATTGGGTCTATAGATTTCGGGGGATAAGATAAGTTTTTAAATAACATTTAAACAAAAATTATTTAAAAATCTGTTTTTCTGCTGCAGATGTTAAAAACTTTCTAACTCATAAAGTCTACTTTGTTTCTCTAAAAGGATTATAAAATATATTAACAATTGAAACAAATCTTTTTTTAAGCTTTAAGGTTTTTGAGAAAAGTCACTTTGTGAAGAACAGGTTCTTTTTGAAGAAAATGTATTTTTTTTTTAAAGAAAAGTAACTTTTTAAAGTAAGGCATTTTTTATGAAACGGAAACTTTTTTAAGGAATTGTACTTTTTTAAGAAAATTTACTTATTTAAGAAAATTGACTTTATTAAGAAAAGTTTTATTTTTTTAGAAAACGTACTTTTTTAAGAAGAGGTAATGTTTCCAGATATGCACTTTTTGAGATACGGTACTTTTTTTGATATAAGATACTTTTTGAAAAAAGTGCTTAAGAAAATTTATTTTTAAAGAAAAGGTACTTTTTGAGAAAATTTACTTTATTAAGAAAATCCACTATTTATAGAAAAGATACTTTTTTAAGAAAATTTACTTTTTTAAGAAAGGCACGTGCTTTTTAAGGAAAGGCACGTTTTTAAGAAAAAGCGACTTCTGTTAGAAAAATGTACTTTTTTAAGAAAAAGTTGCTATTTTAAAAAAGGTACTTTTTTTGAAAAGGGTATTTAAAAAAAATTTTCTTTCTGATGAAAAGCTAATTTTTGAAGAAAATGTAAAGTTTTAAAAGGTACATTTTAAGAAATGGTACTTTTTTTAAGAAAAGGCTAATTTTTAAGAAAAGGTAATATTTTTTTTTAAAGAAAATTAACTTATTTAAGGAAATGAAAGGAAACTTTTTAGGAAAAGGTACTTTTCTAAGAAAAAGCTTTTTTTTAATAAAAGCTTCTTTTTAAGAAAGCGTTATTTTTAGGAAAAGGTAATTTTTAAAAAAAATGCACTTTTTTAAATAAGTTACTTTTTGAAGAAAAAATATTTTTTTAAGAAATTGAGTTTTTTAAATTCAGTTTTTAGGAAAAGGTACTTTTTTAAGAAAATTTACTTTTTTAAAAAAGGTACCTTTTTTTGTTTTTTTTTTGCTATTTCTGATTTTTGCGATTTTTGATTTTGGTGATTTTTGATTTTTGGTTCCAGCGATTTTTGGTTTTTGGGGTTTTTTTTTGGCGATTTTATAGTTCGCGATTTTTGATTTTTGCAATTTTGTTATTCTCGATTTTCGGTTCTGGCAATTTATGTTTTTTGCGATTTTTGATTTTTGGGGTTTTTTGATTTTGGCTATTTTTGGTTTTGGCGATTTTTGGTCTTGGCGTGTTTTTTTGGTGCCATTTTGATATTTTTGATTTTAGCGGTTTTTGATTTTGGCGATTTATGGCTTCAGCGATTTTAGTTTTTTGGGTTTTTGTTATTCTCGATTTTCGGTTCTGGCAATTTTTGTTTTTGGTGATTTTTGTTATTCGATTTTCGGCTTTAGCGATATTCGACTTTGAAGTTTTTTATTTTGATTTTTGATTTTTAGCGATTTATGATTTTGGCGATTTTTGGCTTCAGCGTTTTTAGGTTTTTGGGGTTTTTTTTTGCGATTTTTGTTATTCGAGATTTTTGATTTGGCGATTTTTGTTTTTTTTGCGATTTTTGTTATTCTCGATTTTCGGTTCTGGCAATTTTTGTGTATGGCATTTTTGTTATTCGCGATTTTCGGCTTTAGCGATTTTTGACTGAAGTTTTTTATTTTTGCGATTTTTGATTTGGCAATTTTTGATTTTGCCGATTATTGCTATTAGCGATTTTCGGTTTTAATGTACTTGTCAAAAGTTTAGGACTGGCATTTTCATAGTACTTCATATTTTTTGTATAGGGGGTGCCACGCCCATTGGTCCGATCCCGCCCATTTTTTGGCAACTACACACATTAATAACTCATGAACTCAGACAAAAATCCCATAGTTTTTTCTATTATAGTACACCATTTATATGATATTAAATATTTACTATGTATGTGGATGACACGCCCATTAGTCTGACTATTCACATTAATAGCCCATGATCTCAGCCAAAGTCCCAAGACTTTCTCTATTACAGTACTCCACATATATGACATTAAATATTTACATTGCATAGGGGGTGCCACGCCTACTCATCTGATCCCGCCCATTTCTTTTCCGAGTACTAATATTGATAGCTTATGAACTCCCAAAGTTCCAAGGTTTTCTCTATTGCAGTACACTAGATATATGACATCAAATATTTACTTTGTATGGTGGGTGCCACGACCATTGGTCTGATTCAGCCCATTTTTCTTCAGATTAGTTTAGTACTCCAGATATTATATGTTAAAATTAGATGTTAAAAATCCACTTTATATGGGAGGTGCCACGCCCACTTGAAAAATCTAAAAATATGTAGTCTATTTTTCCATCCGGATAGGCAGTTACTTACTGTAAAAATTTCAAGACGATCGGTCCAGTGGTGTAGTGTCCTATAAACTACAAACAAACGTACAAACAAACATACAAAACTCAATTGTTATATATAAGAAATATAATAATATAAGTATCATACGAAGGTGGTCCCAGAATAACCCGTCCTGACGTATAGATGGCGGCAGTAGTTTGAGCTAGCTGAAATGACAGGCATTTCAAAAAGTACTGTACATTACATATTGACCGAAACTTTGAAGATGAGAAAGATGTCTGCAAGGTTTGCTCACAATAGATCATGGGAGAATCGTATCCAAAGAAAGGGAAGACAGTTTCATTTGCAGGCAAGGTTATGGCGTCTTTTTTTTTTTTGGGAAACGCGTGGGATAATTTCTATTGATTGTCTTCAAAAAGGAAAAACAATCAACTGCAAGTATTATGCTAAGTTATTGCAGTGTTTAAGTAATAAAATTAAGGGAAAACAAGAAAGAAAATTAAATTCGATCTAGATCGACTATACGATACCCTATACCATGGTTTAGAGACCCTATCTTTCGGTCCAACTAATTCGATATAGAAAATAAGCATAAATCAAATTTGAGTTGCATTGTTATTAATTTGTTTGGCTGCAGATATGAGAAAGTTCATATCGGCTGCTATATTTAAATGGGGACTAGGTCGAAAAATGGACCGATCCTGACCATATTTGCTAGTCACTTATATTTTGAAAAAATATATACAAACCAAATTTGAAAACAAGTAAGAAAATTATAGTCGGTCTAGACCGACTATACGATACCCTATACCATGCGTTTAGAGACCCTATCTCTCAGGCCCAACTAACTGGATATAGAAAATAAGCATAAATCAAATTTGAGTGGGATTTTTATTAATTTTTTTGGCTGAAGATATGAAAAAATTTTATATCGGATGATATATCTATATGAGGACTAGGCACAAAAATGGACCGATCCTGACCATGTTTGGTAAAGTCTCTTGTATTTTGCAAAAATATATACAAACAAAATTTGAGAAGAATCAGTGCAATATTTTTGTTTTTAGATAGATTTATGTAGGTGAAGATCGGGAAGCAGCTCTATATGGGGCATATGACTAAGATTTGTCCCATAGGGATCATTTTTGGACTACTGATTAATGGATGTAATAAACACATACAAACCCAATTTGACTAAGATTTATATGATAATTTGGATTTTATGGCAATTTATGTTGATTTCATAGGGGTCATTTGTATGGGGGCTAGGTCTGAACATGGACCGATTCTCACCAATTTCAATAGCGTTCATCCGATAAAAGCTTATATAACAAATTTCATCAAAATATATTCATATTTGCAACCTGTAGTTTGATCACATGGACATACAGACGGACGGACGGACGGACGGACATCGCTAAATCGACTCAGAAAGTGATTCTGAGTCGATCGGTATAATAAAAGATGGGTCTAGGTCAAATATTATTGGTAGTTACAAACAGCAGCGCAAAGTCATTATACCCAAACCACATAGTGTTATAGGGTATAAAAAGGCCGCATTTGGCGAAAAAGAAAGTGTTGTTTCATCAGTTCACACATCCCCTATTGCAATGGCCAAAATCCATGAACTATAGTTCGCATCATTTAGCTCCCTCGGATAAGATTCTATTTCCAAATTTGAAAAAATGACTCGGTGGTAAAAGATTTTGCAACAATGAAGAGGTGGAGTCTGCGGTTGATGGCCACGTTAAGGAGCTAGAGAGCTTTTACTATAAACAAGGTATCGAAGCTATTGAATATCGCTGGCAAAAAGTGTATCGAGAAATGAAGAAAATTTTTTCTCGCGATGCTGTAGTTAATATTACTATACTTAGACGCATGAGTGATATTTTAATGAAATTTAATATTAATCATACACCTTTGCAAAGTCAGACAGTAAGTCAGTAAGTCTGTGATAAGCGTAAATATATATTACAGTAGATCTCGAAAAAGTTAACCGAAATGTCCCAATGGTAGTTAACTTTTTCGAACTATTAACTTTTCTAAGCAGATTTCAAAATAGAAAAAAGATACAATAATAAACATAGATTTTTCGGAAATAGCACGCTATTTATATTAATTTGTGCTGGGGGGTTTAAAGAAGCAGTCGAGACTTGTCTGTTTTTTTCTTTCGCATATTCACAAGGTCTGCTACGGGATTTGCATCGTTATTATTTTCAAACCATTTTAACAAGGTATTGATGCTTTCAACTGCTTTCGAGAAGCTCACTTTTGATATCTTGCTCGATAATTAACCCATCGTTATCATTAACGGACACTTCGAAATCATCGTTATCTTTCGTAATTTGGTCCTTGTTTCAATTTTCAATGTCATCAATGCTGATGTTAACATTATCACCCACCTTCGACATCAACAACTGAACTTCTCGTATCGTGTAAGCACTATTTGATCGTAAGCACTATTTGATTCAATCAATCCTGACAATGGAATATCGTCTTCACTGATTTCAGAAGCAAAATAGCATCACGAATTGTATGTTCCTTCAAAATATTTTCGATTGAAATGTTTTCTTGTGATACAATGTAGCATAACAATACCCTAACCTGACCAATCTTATTTGATCCTTGACCTGCAAAACCGCTGTTACGTTAGGTGGTAGAAGTAATGTTACAATGTTTCCATCATCAGACTGTGGCATGTCAATTGGCTTATGTGCAGTACAGTTAACGATCAACAACAATGCCTTTGGTGGTAAATTATTTTCAGCAGAGAATTTGCGAACCTGCAAACATTTTTATGTCATAAAAGTTCAAAAATTAAAGCAAAAAAATAAAATTATGTACATACCTGTTCTATAAATGAATGACGGAACCAGAACCTGTTAAAGAATAACTGTGAACTCATTCACGACTTTGAATTGGCATATTCTAATGGGTTTTCGAATCCCTTGAAGCAAAGTGGATTAGCAGATTTACCAATCACCAATGGCTTCAACTTGTGCGAATCATCTGCGTTAACACAAACCTTTGAAATTTTTCGGCTAGGTGCTGTCTTTTCGCTTCCTATGACTAATGTTTTATCCGGAAAAAAATCAATAAAATACTCCAGATTCATCTGCGTTATATAGTTGCGAGTCGGAGATGCCAATTTCATAATTTTTTGCTTGTAAATTATGAATGAAAGGTGTTACATCCGACGTATCGCTTGAAAGGATTTCCCCACAAATTTTTAGAAGGCGAATACCGTGTCGTTTCTTAAAATTTGCCAACCATCCATCACTGGCATTCAAATCTTTTCCAGGGTGCAGTATGCTTAGTTCTTGATTTTAAAATTGCACCAGTTACTATTACGCTGTCATTGGTTCAAGAACCATTTATACAAGTTTGCCTCAAGATCAGCATACTCCGCTTTATGTAGTGTTTTCTTGTATGCTTTTTGTTAGTGACCAAAAAACGGTTGGTTTCAAAAATACATACACACAGAAAAATTCACTGAAAAGATAACTTTTTAGAGCGGTACGTGGACGCTGAATTTGGGTTAACTTTACCGAGCGGTTAACTTTTACGCGAGTTAACTCTTTTGAGATTCTACTGTAGAAGATTACGCCATATTCTATGCAAAAATACTATAGTATAAGAATGTTTGATTAATATCGTACATATCACTGATACGCCCTATGTGTCTAATATTATCAAAGCGAATGATTAATAATCTTTGTGCAGATGTTTTCAAACCAACACGTATACGTCGAGTACTTTGTAATCCAATAATTCAACTTCTGAAAAATGACAAGAAAATTTACAATTCACAAATGTTTACAAAATCATATTATATTTTATATTCAAAATCTACAAATTTATTTAACCAAATGCAAAGAATACCAAGAAATAAAAGCAAAGCAAAGCAAAACAAAGCGAGATAAGATAGATAAATCAATAAATTTCATTCATATGCACATTTTTTGGCTGCATTTCTCATACATTTACACATGACATTTGCAAATGCCTCTTGCAGCTCTCGTCGCACCATACGATTGTTACGTTGTTGCACTGACATTTATGTTTATTGCTGCAAAACGTCATTATTATCAATGTCATCATTATTATTTATATTATTTAAAAGAAAACAATTTCTATTGCAATCAATTACTTATAAACAGCTTCAACGAAAAGATATAAAAATTTAAGAAAATTTTTTAGTGGCAAACTAATAATTATCTGTGAAAGAGTCACCCGAAAATTCGTTACGGCTATGGTAAGTTGTAATAAAATGATGGAAACTACATGGTTTTGAGTTTTTCAAAAAATTTTCAATGACAACCTTGATTTTTTAGACTTTAGAAACCAATGAAAATGAAACTTCTGATGAGATTTTAAATGAATTTGATCATAAATATGGCATTATTGATGGTGTGACGCCCACACATGTTCCACTAAGTGGTCTATATAAGAAAAGTTTTGCCTACTATACATTTCGTCAACGTCTGCCCAATACTTTGAATACTGTATGGAAATCGTTGAATGATTTGAAAAATACTGACGATTTGCCATTCTCTGTAGATGAGTTAAATATTGTGCTGGAACAGATAGCCCGGCTGAAGCATCAACTAGAAACAGATAGTCAACTCGAAACATTCAATGGAAATGGTAGGCTTTTTATAAAATATTCGAAATCACATTTTATTTATCTTTCTTATTCTTCTTTTTGCTGTTTAGAAGCCGATCAACTTATTTGGAATACATTTATTTGTGAGTTACCCAAAGATAAATCCTCATTTTATAAGACTTGTTGGTTATATGGCGAATGTTATATGTATCGTAAGTTAGCCTCCTATTTTGAAGCCACCACCACGTTGAGGGACTATGATTATTTTGGTGGTCAAAAACTAAATGCTCTTAAATTGGCCACGGATGTCATGGAGGACGTTGCTAAAAATACTAAAATTACGGAAAATAATTTGGAAACTTTTACCAGGATGCTTAAGGTAATTATCAGAATCACTTTCTGAGTCGATGTCCGTCTATCCGTCTGTGTGTCCATGTAAACTTTGTAATTAAACTACTGGTCGCAAATATGAAAATATTTTATAAAATTTTGTATATAAGGTTCTATGGGCCATAGGACAAAATTGGTGAAAATCGGTGCCTGTTCAGACCTAGTACCCATACAAATGACCCCTATGACCTCGACTTAAATTGCCATAAGATCCAAGTGATCATAAAGATCTCGAAAGGAAATTCCTTTCGAAAATATTTTCGTTTCGAATCGAATTACATAATAACCCCCCCTAGATTCAACATGATCATATTGAGCATACTCCAAAAGCCTTTATGGAGCCAACATAGATTATCTTCTTAAGCCGATAGCCTAAGTTGCTAGTGCTTTAGACTTAAGATTTATTGTAATTTTAATTATAATAAATATCTAAATAATAATAATAATAATAAGAACATTGATACTCATACAAAAAATTATGCTTACGCGTGAGGCAGGGTACCTAAATAACAAATTAATATCCACTCGCTCTAGCCGCTCTATAACGACATGATACAAATCAGATACAGAACCTCTTTTTCGAAACACAATTTTTATGTCTTTGCAATTCGTCTTTGGAACATGCTGTCATTAAATATACAATCACTAAGCAATGCTTTGCAATTCAAAAAAACTATTTTTCAATATCTATAATAATAGGCTAGGCGATTTCTTGTGACTGATGTTTTGTTCTACCGTTTTATCCCGATTTTTACCAAACGCATATTATTTGAAAGATAATTCTTTTTAGCCGAATTACAGATTTACAGAATTTTAATTTTTCCTTTATTTTGAGTAAATTGCATTTAAAGTTGCTACTGACACATACATAAAATTATACAATGCTCTGTGTGTGTTCATTAAATTTGTTAATATGTTTGTAATAAAAATGAGTTTGTTTTTTGTGTTGATTTGTGAATTGGCTATAATTGATTAGCATACTTTTAGGGTCTTTATTTAGTTAAAAAATAAAATTTCCTAGAATTTGCGCTCGAATTTCGAGGGCTGGAATCTGCTAGTTATAATTAATTAAATTACAAATACATATTTATTTTTTCATATTTATTTGATTCATGTAAATTCATATTCATTATTAAGTATTCGTTTTTATTTTTGCTACTTTATTTTAAAATTTTTTTAAAACTGTTGTCGGTACTGAAATTTAAATTTCGAATACCAATTAAGTTTAAAGTTAATTTCTTTTCTTGTTGGCCTGTTTCTATTATAATTAGTTGTTATAAAAAACAATGATCGTGTCTTCTTTAGAAAGAATTCGTTACTATTTGAAAGATGGCAGTATTTTTCTTTTATTAGAGTAGAAAACCCTAAAGAAATTCATTATATAACGCAGTCAGCATTATAACACCAAAAGTTTGATCCCTATAAAAAAGTTTTGAGATATTCATGAAAATTTAAAAAATATTCAACTGATTCTTGGCTAAAAATTTTCAGATATTAATATTAAAAAAAGCAAATTTTAAAATATTTTTATCTGAATTAGCTAGTAAATTTTTAATTTTTATTTTAAAATTTTAATTTTTTTTTAATTATTAATTTTTAATTTTCAATTTTTAATTTTTAATTTTTAGTTTTTAGTTTTTAATTTTTTTTTAATTTTTAATTTTTAAATTTAAATTTTTAATTTTTATTTTTTAATTTTCTATTTTTAATTTTTAGTTTTTATTTTCAATTTTTAATTTTTAATTTTTCATTTTCCATTTTTAATTTCCAGTTTTCATTTTCCATTTTTCATTTTTAATTTTTAAATTTTTTAATTTTTCATTTTCCATTTTTCAATTTCCATTTTTCATTTTCCATTTTTAATTTTTAATTTTCCATTTTTAATTTTTAATTTTCAATTTTTAATTTTTAATTTTTAGTTTTTAGTTTTTAATTTTTTTTAATTTTTAAATTTAAATTTTTAATTCTTATTTTTTAATTTTCAATTTTTAATTTTTAATTTTTAATTTTTAATTTTTAATTTTTAAATTTTAATTTTTAATTCTTAATTTTTAATTTTTAATTTTTAATTTTTAATTTTTAATTTTTAATTTTTAATTTTTAATTTTTAATTTTTAATTTTAATTTTAATTTTAATTTTTAATTTTTAATTTTTAATTTTTAATTTATAATTTTTAATTTTTGGTTTTTAATTTTTAGTTTTTAATTTTTAATTTCTTTAATTTTTAATTTTAAATTTTTAATTTTTAACTTTTAATTTTTAACTTTTAATTTTTAACTTTTAATTTTTAACTTTTAATTTTTAATTTTTAATTAATTTTTAATTTTAATTTCTAATTTTTAACTTTTAGTTTTTAGTTTTTAATTTTTAATTTTTGATTTTTAATTTTTAGTTTTTGATTTTTAATTTTTAGTTTTTAATTTATTATTTTCCATTTTTCATGTTTTGTTTTTCATTTTCCATTTTTCATTTCTCATTTTAAATTTTTCATTTTCCGTTTTCCGTTTTCCATTTTTAATTTTTCTGTTTTCCATTTTTCATTTTCATTTTTAATTTTTCATATTCATTTTTTATTTTTAGTTTTTCATTTTTAATTTTCCATTTTCCATTTTGCACTTTTCATTTTTCATTTTCGATTTTTCATTTATATATTCCATTTTCCATATTTCATTTTCCATTTTTCAATTTCAATTTTTCATTTTTCATTTTTAATATTTATTTTGCGTTTTCCATTTTTCATTTTTCATTTTCCATTTTCCATATTTAATTTTTCAGTTTTCATTTTCCATTTTTATACCCTATACCACTATGTGGTTTGGGTATAATGACTTTGTGCTGCTGCTTGTAACTACCAAAAATATTTGACATAGACCCATCTTTTATTATACCGATCGAATCAGAATCATTAACTGATTCGATTTAACGATGTCCGTCTGTCCGTCCGTCCGTCTGTGTGTCATTGTAAACCTTGTAATCAAACTGCAGGTCGCAAATATAAATATATTTTGATGAAAGTTGGTATGTAAGCTTTTATCGGCCATATGATGAACGCTATTGAAATTGGTGAGAATCAGTCCATGTTCAGACCTAGCCCCCATACAAATGACCCCTATGAAATCGACATAAATTGCCATAAGATCCAAATTGTCATACAGATCTTACTCAAATTGGGTTTGTATGCGTTTATTAGTCCAAAAATGATCCCTATGGGACAACTCTTAGTCCCGATCTTCACTTAAATCTATCAAAAAGCAAAATATTGCACTGATTCTTCTCAAATTTTGTTTGTATATATTTTTACAAAATACAAGAGACTTTACCAAACATATTTAAGATCGGTCCATTTTTGGGCCTAGTCCCCATATAGCATCCGATATGAACTTTGTCATATCTGCAGCCAAAAAAATTAATAAAAATCCCACTCAAATTTGGTTTATGCTTATTTCCTATGTCCAGTTAGTTGGGCCTATGAGATAGGGTCTCTAAACGCATGGTATAGGGTATCATATAGTCGGTCTAGACCGACTATAATTTTCTTACTTGTTCATTTTTCATTTTTAATTTTTCATTCTCCATTTTTCTTTTTCCATTTTCTATATTCAATTTTTCATTTTTCATTTTTAATTTTTTATTTTTCATTTTCCATTTTCCATTTTTCATTTTCCTTTTTTAATTTTTCAATTTTCATTTTTCGTTTTCCATTTTTAATTTTTCATTTTTCCATTTTTCGTTTTTCATTTTTGATTTTCCATTTTTAATTTTTAATATTCAACTTTTATTTTTATTTTTATTAATTTTTAATATTTAATTTTAATTTAAAAAGATGTGGTAAAACTTGCTTAGGCCAATGTGACACGTGCAGTATTAATATACACACAACTGTAATGACTTCGACATATTTTAAGAAAAACAACAAACACACTGAAAAATTTTATTTTTTCAAGAGTTTTTTTTAGAGTTTCATTCATAACTCATGACCCCTTTGACCGCTTTTGACTATTTTAGATAGCAACTCCTTTGGGATATTAATAAACGATTTTATACAAAAACGAACGGTCTAGCTTAGATATTGACGGCGTGATCGTTATTTCCACAGACAGACGGACAGACGGTCATCGGTAAATCAACTTTCCTTGTTGTAATGATCATATATATTGTTTTGGGGTATCAGGAATTTATTTCGATGCGTTACAAACGGAATGACAAACATATATACCCTCTGTCACTGAGGTGTGGAGGTATATAAAAATAAATAAATAACTGCCTTTACCAAATATGATCCGGATCATTCGATATGAATTTTTGCATATCCGAAGGCACCTCCCACAGAATGTGAATTTTTAATATAACGTACATTCAGCCCAATTACGAATATTCTCAAGGAATTTCTTTCTCACGGAAAATACTTTTCTCGAGAAAACAATCCTCCTATTATAAATTCCGCGTGAAAAAAAAAAATTCGAAGTCAGTTGTTTTGCTTATTGCCAATTTTCTATTTTTTTTTTGTGTGTGCAAACGAACATAAATTTATTTTAAAGAAAAATTAAATAAAAAATGAATAAATAGCATGTTGGTGAGTTGGTGTGATAGAATAACAACAACGAAATAGCTAAAGGATTGCCAGAAGTCAATTGCGAGCTGAATCTATGGAAAACGCAATCAATGCCTGAATTGGCTTTCAGTAAAGTTAACAAAAGTTGAAGTTGGGTTTTATTGTGGTCTTCAACCTACAAGAACAATAAAATATTAACTTTTTTTATTTAAATTTTGTTTTATCAAAATACTTCTTACATTTTTATGCAAAATCCCGTCTGTTTTGCAAGGGAATTTTTTTGAGGGAAAAAAACAAACTAACTACTTTTTTCCCACCGAATTTTTGATGTGTAAACATCTATACGCGCAGGGAGGTAAATTTCTATTGCACAATACAAATACAAAAACAGCGTAACATGTAAGACGTAAGACAAAATCGATGTGAGTTATGATTGTATTGGTAAAAAAGTTATGATATGTAATAACTTGGTTGAAAATGGAAAATGAAAAATGATAAAAAGAAATGAAAAATGGCAAATAAAAAATTAAAAATGAAAAAGGAAAAATGAAAAATAAAAATGAAAAATAAAAATGAAAAATAAAAATGAAAAATAAAAAACGAAAAATGAAAAACCAAAAACAAAAAATAAAAAATGAAAAATAAAAAATTAAAAATGAAAAATAAAAAATGAAAAATAAAAAGTGATAAATAAAAAATTAGAAATTAAAAATAAAAAATGAAAAATGAAAAATAAGAAACGAAAAATAAAAAATGAAAAATAAAATATTAAAAATAAAAAATGAAAATTAAAAACGAAAAATTAAAAATGAAAAATATAAAACAAAAATCAAAACGAAAAATGAAAAATAAAAAATGGAAAATGAAAAATAATAAATAAAAATTTAAAAATGACAAATAAAAAATTAAAAATGAAAAAATTAAAATTAAAAATAAAATATGAAAAAATAAAAACTAAAAATAAAAAATGAAAAATAAAAAATGAAAAACGGAAAATGAAAAATAAAAAACGAAAAATTAAAAATTAAACGGTTGAAATAACAAATAATAATAAATATTTTTATATTAGCTTAGCCCCTGCAGTTGTTTGCTATAAGTGATACCCAATACCCCGGTTTGCGTCGCTAATTGGGACCGGAGAAACGCGACGCAAACCGAAGCACGATGTTCCATACCCATACATTTGTATTGATTTTCATTTGATTGGTTTCGAGATTCATAATTTTAGCTGCAAAAATATATTTTTTAATAAAAAATACCATTTGTTTTTTATTTTTTAACAGTTTTTATTAAAATAAAAATATAACAATTCATTAGAAAAACGTAAAAAAAACACGACAAACATATTATAATTTAAATTACAGTTCGTATGATGAGCAAATTATTTGTCTTGACAAAAGTCAAAATTTATATGAAGAAGTAGCACTAACATTTTTCAGAGTTTTTTGTAAATGAAGTTTGACAAATGTTGTAACAAAAAATTTGTTCGTCAAGACGCCCTGTTAAAAATAAGAAATTCAAAGTAAAAAGCAAAAGTCTACATCGATGTGTTGATTTTTTTATTCTGAGTTTGTGTCATCTAAATCGATTACCATTTCTATGGTTGGATTTATCAATCTTGCTGATTTTTTTATGAAGTTATCCAAAGTTTGTTGGATTGTAACAGCTTTTTTTTCCAAATAAATTTCCTTATAACAATTAATAGCGTCGGCCACATTTCTAGACACTTTTAAACTACGATCTTCGTCCGGGTCATTGTTTTCAAAAATGTCCATTGCTTGCGATATCAACTGCATCGCTTCAGAAATTTTAGCAGCAGTAAGTTTTTTTTCTCCTGTTTCGACCTCAAGCGGAAGTGCTTCATCAACCAGCGCATTGTTACTCTGAATTGCAATCAAACTTTCATTATTTAGCTCTTCGTCGTATAATAGGAGCTCATTAATAGCTTGTTCTTCCATTCCATAAAAATTTGCATTTCTAGCTGACTCTGCAAGTTCTTTACATATGTGTGGAACATCATTAATATCTACCATATCGTTGAGAATGCACTCGGGCCATAATTGACGCCAAGTTCCGTTCATGCACGATTCTTTTACTTCTTTCCAGGATAGGTTTATATTATCAATAGCCATCATGATATTGTAATTCATCCAAAAATCTTTCATGGAAGGCAAATTATCTCCGTCAGTTGCTTTTAGAAGTTGACTAAAAGTTCGTCGCAGATAGTATGACTTGAAGTTGGATATAACACCTTGATCCATTGGTTGTATCACAGATGTAGTATTTGGGGGCATAAAAATAACTTTAAAATTTTCCGAATAATCGTCAGAAAAAACAGGATGACCTGGTGCATTGTCAAGTAACAATAGCACTTTAAACTCAATATTTTTTGAAGAACAATAAGGTTTTAGCTCGGGAACAGCACAATTTTCCATCCAATCTCTAAATAAGGATGCAGTCATCCATGCTTTTTTATTTGCACGCCAGTGAACAGAGAGGTCGCTCTTTTTAACATTTTTAAAAGCTCTCGGGTTTTCAGAGTGGTAAATTAAAAATGGCTTAAATTTAAAATCTCCCGTTGCATTTCCTCCCAAAAGAAGTGTAAGCCTATCTTTACCAGATTTATAACCAGGCGAAGATTTTTCGGACTTAGAAATGTACGTTCTTCCTGGCAAACGCCTCCAAAAAAGTCCCGTTTCATCAGCGTTTAAAACTTGTTGTGCAGAATACCCACCTTCTTCAATAATTGCTTTTAATTCAAGTTTGAATTTTTCTGCAGTTGAAGTATCTGCACTAGCAGATTCCCCTTTTAATGCAATGTTGTGCAAATTTCCACGGGTTTTAAAACGGTCAAACCAACCTCTGCTTGCTTCAAATTCTTCCGCACTTTCGGCACTTGTTAACGGCTAACTTTCTTTCAAATCTTCAAATAAAATTAAAGCTTTCTTTTGAATTACCATTTGACTTAATGGCATTCTTCGCCGATTTTGGTCTTCTATCCAAATGCTAAGAAGTGACTCCATTTTTTCCATTAAAGGGCTTCTCATTATTCTGACCTGCTTATGTTGTAACGATGTTGCGGTTTCAGCAAATTTTTTAATTTTTATCAGCGTCTCTGGAACAAATGGATTTTATTGTAGAAGGGGCAAGTCCAAGGTTTCTTCCAATATCAACGGCCTTTTCCCCTGATTTCAAATGTCCAGTTTTTGTTCTAAGCTTATTTGCTTTCTTTTTTGACTCATTGTTGCAAAATATTTACATTAAACTTCACTTCACCAAATG
This sequence comes from Cordilura impudica, assembly GCA_963682025.1. Classification (NCBI taxonomy): domain Eukaryota; kingdom Metazoa; phylum Arthropoda; class Insecta; order Diptera; family Scathophagidae; genus Cordilura; species Cordilura impudica. The sequence continues at coordinate 173,792,241 of OY821521.1, forward strand.
GAATTTGAAACTGCTAAAGATCTTCAACTTGCAAACAGCAGACAACCTTCTCATACATATGTATGTATTTGCATTAGACTTAAACGGGATTCCCCTTTTTCTGTTTTGGCTTCGTACAAACATTTTCATGTTAACGACGCAAATCGAAGCCACTAACGATGCAACTTTGAAGCCATGCGACGCAAACTGAAACAAAAACGACGCAACTTCGAAATCACAGAAATCTTAAAAAGACGCAACTTCGAAACAACGCAAACCGAAGCGACGCAAACCGGGGTATTGGTGTACTTATATTACAATTTCTGTTTGATTTTAAAAAAGTGCCATCAAAATATCTTTAATTACTAGAAGTTTACATATCTCCCCTGTGATGGGACTTACATGGTTTATTTTTCCGAAGGAATTTTTATTCATAATAAGGGAAAATGGAGAAGTGAGATATTTCATGCGGAATTTTTGTTTAGAATTGGGCTGATTGAGTACTATGACTGGTAGAGATTTGTAAAATGTGTGAGGTCACCTATTATTGGACCGATGTTCCTGAAATTTGTATGGTCTTCCTTTTAAAATTGTATTTCAGAAACCAGCAATTGATTTTCAGAAATAATCAATTGTACTTCAGAAAACCTCAATTGATTTTCAGAAATAATCAGTAGTATTCAGAAAACATCAATTGATTTTCAGAAATGATCAATTGATAGCAATAGAATAACAATTGAATTTCAGAATCATAAAGCAGTTTACTTTATGATACCGAAAATTTGTTATTGTTTCTATTAGTGATTTTCAGTCACCGGAAATCTTTACCAATATGTGGACTCACTTTTTATACACTGCAAAATATCCTAATAAGGGCGAACTCTTAATAGGAAGAAGAAGGACTTTATTTTTTAATCAGCTACAATATAAAAACCAGGGGCCAAATCACCGAATTCGATATCAAGTAAAATCAATCGAAATTCCATATTTTGGTTTAATATTTAAAGAAGACGGACAAACGCTCGACCACGATTCGCTTTTCTTCTTAACCAGAGGCCATAATTCTTCAACTGTGAGAAAGAAAAATTATTCTTAACACTTTATTTTGGGAAATAAAAAAATGATTTCGATCGAAAAATTTCGATAACGAATGCAGTGATTTGGCCCCAGGACAGGAATCGGGAAGCCGATTTTCGGAAAATTACGTTTATAGCTTACAAGAAATGTTACAATTGGTAAAATTGATGTTTTCTGAATTACAATTTGAAAAGGTGTGGTATAACCTTTAAGAGTGAAAGTACGCCTTCAGTTTAAGCTATAGAAAATAAATATTTTTAACAAAGCTGAACTGATATAAAAATCTCTAACATTGAAACGACAAAGTAGATTAGATAACTTTACAAAACTTTAATGTAATTTAATAACTTAACACAACGACTGCCAACTATAAGTCCTACAAGTCAAACTACGAGTTACTAAAACGTAAGCGAACGGATAAATTTAAATAATATTTTCAATGTTCTTATCCTTTCAGCTCAATCTTTGGGGCAATCGTTGTGATTTGTCCATTACCTCCGGTCAAGAAGTACGACCCACAGGCAATCTCTTTGAACTCATAGACAGTTTAGATGCGAACATCCTAATAGATGATAGTGAAAAAATCTGGAATTGCCTGCAAAGATTGGCACAAGAAAATGAATCGGGCATATTAACTGTAGATTTTATATGTGATAATGCAGGTTTTGAATTATTTACCGATCTTTTAATGGCACATTATTTAATCGACCATAAGCTGGCCGATGTGGTACGTTTTCATATTAAAGCTATACCTTGGTATGTGTCCGATACAACACAAAACGATGTAAAATGTACTTTAAAATATCTGCAAGACGTGAAATCGAAGGATTTGAATAGATTAAGCAAACAATGGACAAGCTATTTTGAAAAGGGAGCATTTCAATTGGCCGAAATGGAACATTTTTGGACATCACCCTATGAATTCTATAGGTAAGGCTGGCGGTTACATAATTTTTGATATGTATTATTATTATTCTTATCACATTTTTCTTTCCAGAATGCCCGAGATTAACCCGGCTTTGTTTAACAGCCTGCAGCAATCCGCTTTGATAATCTTTAAAGGTGATTTAAATTATCGCAAACTTTTGGGTGATTTTAATTGGGAGTTTACAGAAAATTTTGAGAAGTATCTGCGGGGTTTCTTGCCCTCAAATCTATGTACCTTACGCACAGTTAAAGGCGACCTGATATGTGCTTTAAAACCAGGCTTAGCCGAAGAATTGACAACACAAAAATCGGATTGGATGTTTACGGGAGAATATGGCATAATACAATTAGCGGAAAATTTAATCAAGAATTAAGAAAGCTCCAATGAAAACTTCAAAAAGAAATTTTTGTCAAATGATTTTGTTGTTGTTATTAAATAAATGTATATTTCTATATTGTTGCTGTTACAAATTTGTGGTTCGTAATTTTGCATTATTGTCCTTCTTTATTCTTCGTCCTGTTCGGTCGACTTATCCATCTTCAGGTCTATATAGTTGGCTACCTCTTTCGGGTGAGTCCAGATTGATCTGGGATTTAGTTGAAGAGGAAGTTGACACCACTGACTAATATCGCTTGGTAATGGCTCGTATGGCCCTGGAAGGATCTTTGGTGCCTCATGTAGGTGGCATTCTGAAAACATCTGGGGCCGAATTACGGCATTCGTGATCGAGTGAGCTTTCGTATCGTGTAAAATTTCGTAACGTATCGAATGGACATATTATGGCTTCGCAAAGTTACGTATCGAAATTAATAAACAAAAGTATAGGACTTTCCCTGTCGTAATAGAATAAAAACATATGTTTTGAAAAAAGAAAACAAGAAAAAAAATATAAGTTTTGGTGCTAATAATACGCAGGAAATTTAAAATAAATGTAACAAACAAAAAATTGTATACAAAAAAAAAAAATACATTAATAAAAAATAAAAAGGAATTCGATGTAACAGTCGATCCTTTTTATTTGTAGGTCAACTTTTTTAATAGCCATGTTGGCGTAATGCTTCTCTTCTTTTATTTTACGAGATATTTTCTTCAGGCTTACTATATAGTCATGATTAGAATTTTGATCACGGTGAAATTTTTCAGTTGTTTGGATATGTAACTGTAGTATTGTTAATTTAGACTCAGTTTTTTTTTTGTAATTTTTTACTTTTTGCATTGGCTTTCTTTCTCAAAAGATTTATTCATGACATCATCGCCTGCTTTGTAGGTGTTATTTTCATCCTTTAAAATTGACTGCAAAATTTCATTTTCATTTGAAGCTTTTGGTTTTCCAAAAGTAGTTACCGATAAAAGATCTTCTACAGCAACATCTATGCCACTGGCCTGAATTATTTGCTCTTCTGCAGAGGTTAAGGTCATTTCCTCATATGGACCACCACCGGTTCTTTTCTTGCAAGCTTCATTAAATGAAATTTTGTTTTTGCGTTAAATTTTTGATCGAAAATAAATAAATATGAATTTTCTTCTAACCTTTCGCCATGACTTAGTGTCCTTAATTGGTGGTCCATAATGTAACCGTAAGTTGCTCCCACAGTCTGTTTGACGTAGCTTTACCCTGGCTATAATTCGGAATTATAAGTTTTGTCAAATTAGAATGTTCGACCATAAATTCGGCCATGCAGCTTTACCCTGGCTATAATTCGGAATTATAAGTTTTGTCAAATTAGAATGTTCGACCATAAATTCGGCCATGTGATCCTTTTGTTTCATATATATTTTATTTACATTAGCCCTAAATAAAAACAAAACATATTTTAGCACATTTTAATATTTAAATCTTAAAAACTTACACATACAATGTTTTTACCAGAAAAATCATGTGAGTCCGATCACAGGGGAGATGTGTAAACATTTACGCCCATATTCATAATCAAATTCTAGCAGTTGGCTAACTTTTTTTCATACGAAAATTTCAAAATTTGTATGAAAAAAGTTAGCCAACTGCTAGAATTTGATTATGAGTACGGGCGCTAGTAATTAAAGATTTTTTTATGTCACTTTTTAAAAATCAAACAGAAAGCGTCATCTATGTATCACTTATAGCAAACAACTGCAGGGACTCCGGTTATACTTGTGGGGTTGTTGAATTATGTATATATTTTATATTTTGAAATTTTTGTCGTTTTACAGCAAAGGGTTGTTGAATTAGTTGAAACAATTTTATATCATAATTTTTTCACCAATACAATCATAAGTCATACCGATTTGTCTTACGGCTCACAGCGTAACATGTGAGCTCACATGCCTGAGGATTTTTCCATAGCCCCATGAGATTTTAGTGTGATTCATAGGCGAATTTTTTATGCCGTCGACTATTATATTCATTTTGGCCTTTATAAGTCTCCACGGTTTACGCTTTTCCCTCGTTAAGGTAACGGGTTGAGTCAAACCATTTTCCAGACCTCGGAGATTGTTGAAATCGTTCACATCCCGCGGGTCCAGTAAAACTCTGCTCAATATTGAGAATGTCGTGTGGAGTACATTTGGAGTGGAAACCAAATACCTTCATTTATAAAATGGTGGCCATTTTGTTAGATTTTATAAATTTAGTCTAGTCCCTGATGTTAATTTGACGGCATTTTAATTTATAGAAAAAAATTCACCGTAAAAAATTTAGAAAAAATGCAATCAACATTGTTTACTATTCTGAATGTGAAGCTCACAGAACGATTGGGCTGATGATGTGTAACAATATGAAAAAATTGAAAAAAAAATTTTAAATGTACGGAAGTTAAATTGTTTTAAATTTAGGCAAAATAACAACACTAAAAACGTTAAGACCTAAACTCTCTAATATGTAAAATCTTAAAATCGCATAACTACAAAATCGCTAAAACACAAAACTAAAAACCAAAAACGTAAGAACGCAAAATCTTAAAATAGCAAAAACAAAAAATCGCTAAATCGCAAAATAGAAAAACGCAATAGCTAAAACGAAAAATCGCAAAAACGCAAATTCTTAAAAACGTAAAGTGACTTGAACACAAAATCACAAAAATCAACAATCGTCAAAAAGCAAAATCAGAAAAAAGTAAAATTACGAAAACGTAATATATCAAAAACGTAAAAACGAAAAACGTCAAATAGCATACGCAAAACTGAACAATCAAAAAGACGTAAAAGTGGACAATATTAAAATAGCAAAAACGTAAAATAGCAAAATTGTTAAAACTTAAATTCGCTAAATCACAAAATCGCTAAAACGAAAAATCGCACAAACACAAAATCACAAAATGAACAAACCAAAATTTTAAAATCGCCAAAAATAAGGAAAACGTAAAATGACAAAAATAAAATCGTATAAACGCAAAATAGCAGAAACGCAAAATCGCTAAAACGTAAAATCACTAAAAAACGAAAATCCCTTGATGAACGCAAAAATGCCAAAATCGTAAAAAATTTAAAAGCAAATTGAAATGTCTTTCATTTTTCAACTAGTATTTGACTAAATTTTGCTAAATTAATAATTAAAAAATGAATTAAAAATTGAAAATTTTTACCAGGAAAAAAATCATAGCATACTGCGGTGTTGTCTGAAACAACCAATGTTGATAAAACTTGGTTAGGAAAAAGTGTTAAATCCTACGAACAGATCGAGTTGTTGTCGAACCGAACAGACTGTATTAGAAATTGTCAGTTATTATTGTATCAGAAAACACAGTTTTTCCACTTTCATACCTGGACATGGCAAGCTGTTTCACAACTTCCTCGATGCTAAATATGTCAATGATGTTAGCGAAATTTGTTGTCTTCGGGCAGCATTCTGCCATACTCCATTGTATAGAAAGTTTCTTTAAATTGTTTATATTGTTGTTCGTCAAAAATATCACGTACACTTGATCTCTTGATTTGCGTTTCTTAACGTCATATAGCTTTCTTTCGCAATGTAAGGTGAATCAGGGTCATATGGCCTTATAACACTGCACCGTTTCAAATTCAGGGTCAAGGCTGCAATTTTGAAGATTTTTTTTTTTTTTTTTGGCAAATATCTTAAAAATTATTTGAATTTTTTGTGCACGACTCCTTTACAAACACCGTGACTCGGACTCTGCAGCCCTGGTTTTAAGTTTGAAGGCGCCACGTTTATGATTATTTTTTTTTTGGAACCATCAGAAGTAAACGATATCAATGAATTTTTAAACATGGCGAACATTGGTCACCGTTATCTATAATATTAATATGCTAGGTGATTTCTTGTGATCGGTGTTCTGTTCTACCGTTTTATCCCGTTTTGCAGATTTACAGATTTTTAAATTTTTCCTTTATTTTGAGTAAATTGCATTTTAAGTTGCTACTAACACATACATAAAATTATACATATGCTATGTGTGTTTTATTAAATTTGTTAATGTGTTTGTAAATGAGTTGTGATCTTCATTCACAATAATAATAAACCATAAAATCGTTGGTTGGTGAATTGGCTAAGTTGAGAAATAAAGTTGCCTAGAAATTGCACTCGAATTTCGAGTGTTGGAATCTGCTAAAATAATTTAATACTTTCATTTGCAAGGTCTCAGTCTAACCATTATTAAAGCTGAGCTGGGGGGAGTTTGCTCTTTCGTTTCCGACTATATAATATTCAATGTCAGAGTTTATACGAGGCCGTACGAGCTGCCAATACGAACACCAATTGAGGTGACCCTGCCAGAAACGGTTAAGAAAATCCACAAAACAGTATTGGATGATCATCGGCTGAAGGTGCGAAATGATAGGCATTTCCGAAAATTTGAAAATGAGAAAACTGTCTGCAAGATGGGAGCGTTTGCTAACAGTAGATGTTTCAATACTGTTTGGGCTATGATTCACCACAATAAAGTTGAGTTTTTGCATCGATTTGTAACCAGGGATGAGATATGGATTCACCAATTCACACCTGAGATAAGCAAAACAGTGGAAAATCGTGTGCAAAGACAGTTTCATCTGCAGGCAAAATAATGAATGGCATATATTTCTAGGATGAGGGTTGGGTAATTTCTATTATAATTTAAAAGGGAAAAACAATCAACGGCGAGTATTATTATAGTAACTTGTAGCAGCATTTAAGTGATGAGGGAAAAGGCCGCATTTGGTTTCATTAAGACAGTTCACACATCCACTATTGCGATGGCCTTCATCACGCACCTAATTCGCCAGATTTAGCTCCCTCAGATTATTTTCTATTTCTAAACATGAAAAAATGACTCGGGATATTTGCCAACACAGAAGAGGTGGAGTCTGCGGTTGATGGCTATTTTAAGGAGTTAAACAATTCTTACTATGAACAGGTACCGAAGCTATTGAATGTCGCTGGGAAACGCGTATCGAGCTAAAAGGAGATTATGTTCAGAAATAAAGACAATTTTTCACAAATTTGTTGTTTTCTTTGCCAGGTCAGGTTCCTCTGGGACCGCCCTCGTACTTGGTGAGTAATTACACTAATCGTGAGCAAATAATCTTCTAAACGAGGGTTCAAACATCTGTTTCAAATAGTCACTCTAGAAGGCCTGTAAATTTTTTTTCTAAAAACATATTATTAACTACATATATTTTTAATATATTTTGTTTTTGATGTGTAAACATCTATGCGCTCAGGGGGTGTAAAATCCAATTTCACAATCAAAAAAACAGCGTAAGGGAAAATCGGTGTGTGGTATATGTAAGTGTATTGGTGTATTTAGTAAGCAGAACCGCTGTCTGTTTAGCAAAATCACAAATCTTTTTCGTTAATTTTAAATATTCAATCTATTGACCGCTAGGTGTGCTGTGAGTTTAACATGTTCACAAACTTACAGTTGTCTTTTTTTTTTAATTTCAAGTATATATTTGCTATTGACAGAACTTTTTTAGTAAGCAGAACCAACGAGTTCGCTGTTTTTTTAAACAAAATCACAAATCTTTTTCGTTCATTTTAAATATTCAATTGTATATATACTAGGAAAACTTTGCAGAAATCAAAAATAAACTTAGTTGTTTTTTTTAATTACAACACCTTTTCCAATTGTATTTCAGAAAACATCAATTGAATTTCAGAAAGTATCAATTGTATTTCAGAAAACATCAATTGAATTTCAGAAAGTATCAATTGTGTTTCAGAAAACATGAATTGGTTTTCAGAAAATGTCAATTGTGTTTCAGAAAGAATCAATTTATTTTCAGAAAGTATCATTTGTATTTCAGAAAATATCAATTGAATTTCAGAAAATATCAACTGTATTTCAGAAAACATCAACAGCCCAATTCTAAATTTTCCCAGGGAAATTAGTTCGCGGGGAATTCATTTTCCCGAGAATAAATCCTCCTATTCTAAACAGGCGGGGAGAAGAATAATATGGAAGAGAGAATTTCGATTATTCGAAGACAGCTGTCTTGCTTCAGTTGTTTTGTTTACAAATTTAAAAATTTTTTTGGAAATTAAAAGTAAAACTTTTTTTAAATCTTTAATAAATTAAAATTAAATACAAAAAATGTTCAGAGTAGCGTTTCTGATGGTAGCTGAAGCAGAAGAGCAGCAGCAGGACAAGACGGAGCAAAGCATGCAACATCACGGTTGGCTTGCATTGTGTTCAAAAGAACACGAATTTGTTTTTTGTTTGTTGCTTTTGACTGAAAGCAACATTAATGCCATAATAATATTATTATACAAAATTTTAAATGATATATATTACTTTTTTTCATAAAAATGTTAAATACTTAAATTTTTCGAAGCACTCCCTCGCAATTTTCTGGCGGAATTATTGCCAAATTATTCTCCCTTTTATTGACATTCAGAATAGCTACTTTTTTCCCGGGGAAAAGTTTCCCATTTTCGAAGTTCTTTTAGAATAAGGGTAAAGGGAAAAGAGAAAAAATTCCCGAGGAGATTTTATTAAGAATAGCGGAACGGGGAATATGGAAAAAATTCCCAGGGAATTGTTGAGAATTGGGCTGCAAATGTATTTCAGAAATTATCAAATGTATTTTAGAAACCTTCAAATGTATTTCAGACAATTTTAAATGTATTTCAGAAAACATCAAATGTATTTCAGAAAACGTAAATGTATTTCTGAAATTATCAAATATATTTCAGAAAATATCAAATGTATTTCTAAAAGCATCAAATGTATTTCAGAAATTATTAAATTTACTTCAGAAAATATGAATTGAATTTCAGAAAATATCATTTGTGTCTCAGAAAAATAGTCAGAACGCCATATAAAAACATATTTGTTTAAGTATTACACTGGGTTTGTAATATCTCTTGAAAACTACATATCGTCATTTTTTTTTTACAGGAAAAGCAAAAAACATCATAAAACAAAAACTACTTTAAACTTAATACCCAAATTTTAGAATCAAGCTGAAAAATATAGATTTTTATACCCTATACCACTATGTGGTTTGGGTATAATGACTTTGTGCTGCTGTTTGCAACTACCAAAAATATTTGACCTAGACCCATCTTTTATTATACCGATCGAATCAGAATCACTGTCTGATTCGATTTAACGATGTCCGTCCGTCCGTCCGTCTGTGTGTCCATGTAAAGCTTGTAATCAAACTGCAGGTCGCAAATATGAATATATTTTGATGAAATTTGGTATATAAGCTTTTATCTGACATGGGATGAACGTTATTGAAATTGGTGAGAGTCGGTCCATGTTCAGACCTAGCCCCCATACAAATGACCCTTATGAAATCAACATATATTGCCAAATTATCATACAAATCTTAGTCAAATTGGGTTTGTATGTATATATTACATCCATTAATCAGTAGTCCAAAAATGATCCCTATTGGACAACTCTTAGTCATAGGCCCCATATAGAGGTGCTTCCCGATCTTCACTTAAATCTATCAAAAAACAAAAATATTGCACTGATTCTTCTCAAATTTTGTTTGTATATAATTTTACAAAATAAAAGAGACTTTACCAAACATGGTCAGGATCGGTCCATTTTTGGGCCTAGTCCCCATATAGATATAGCATCCGATATGAACTTTTTGATATCTGCAGCCGAAAAAATTAATAAAAATCGCACTCAAATTTGGTTTTTGCTTATTTTCTATATCCAGTTAGTTGGGCCTGAGAGATAGGGTTTCTAAACGTATGGTATAGGGTATCGTATAGTCGGCCTAGACCGACTATAATTTTCTTACTTGTTATTTATGAAAATAAATTTATGGTAAAATATTAGTTTTTAAGTAAAAGGCCGTAACTACAATACAAAAAGTCAATTTTGAACTTTTTGTTAGTTATGGCCTTTTGCATTTTAGGTGACGATATAAACGTGTTTTTTTTTTCAAAATGATGACTTCAAAATGGGTAAAATTCTTATCTGGAGTTTATATTGTAGCTGATTAACAACTGAAGTCCTCATCTTCTTTCGATTAAAAGGCCGCCCTTGATAGTTTATTTTACAGTGCATAACAAATAAGTCCAAATATTGCTAAACATTTTCTACGACTCCAAATCACAATAATAACTTTTCGGTATTGTAGGGTAAACTACATTTTAATTCTGAATTTCAATAGATATTTTCTGAAATTCAATTGATATTTTCTGAAATACATTTGATAATTTCTGAAATACATTTGATGTTTTCTGAAATATATTTGATACTTTCTGAAATACATTTGAAGTTTTCTGAAATACATTTGATACTTTCCGAAAAACAATTGGAAAAGTTGTAGATGTTTACACATCTCCCCTGTGATCGGACTCACATTGATTTTTTTTTTACTATAAATTGATAATTTACATGAAAGAAAATACCATTTCATTTTTCAATTATTTTAAAAAAGCAGTACCTTTTTTTATTGTTTAATATTTTTTGTTTAATATTTTTTTTTATTATTATTATTAAATTTAACCATAAAATGATATGAATTTTTAAGAAAAGACTCTTTTTTGCAATATTTTAGATTTTCAAGAATTTTAAAGTCTTTTCCTAAAATTATAATTAATATTTAAAACTATATTATTTATTTATATACAAAAATATTTAAGATGTTTTCAGTTTCAAATTCGATTAAAAGTGAAAATTTATAAGAAAAAAAATATGTTTCACATTAAAAAATATTTGTTATAAAAAAAAAACAAATATAATTTGAAAAATTTAAACTTTTATTCGAAATCTAGTATAAGAACATCTATATACATACATATGTTAATCGTAAATATCTAAAAATAAAGACCACGTTTTTTGTTTTGTTTGCTGCATTAATTTAAGAGAAATTTTGTTTAATGTAAAAATTTTGTAAAGATTTTAACTAATATCACTTTATAAATTATTTTTTTTTATTCAGTTTTCTTAAAACATCTACAAAGCCAATTACAGTCACCAATAATTAAATATTTGAACTTGTAAGGATAGAGGAGATATTTTACACTTAATTTATATAAGCTTGTATATATGTATATTTTTTTTATATAATTTAGATCTACAGGTTTAAAAAAAAAATTATAGTTTTTTCAATAGTTTTGAATTAAAACTAAATAAAAAGGTAAGTAAGAAATTAAGAGAAACAAAAATTCAACTTATTAATCCGTTAATCGAAAATTTAATAATCAGAATTTTGATTAATCGTTTTATCAAAAATAATATTAATCAAAATTAATATTTTTGTTTAATCAACATTTTTATTAATCGATTAAATAGAATAATTATTTAAATTGGATTTCAATATGTATGTATGTTCAAATTTGAATTAATCAGAATTTTTAGTGATCAATAATTGAATACCCAAGTTACAACATCGATTAAATCCACCTTCATAGCATTTTTTAATTTTAATTATACATATGTGACCTTCTCCGAGACACACTAGGTCCCTTTTCTCGGAGAAGGTCACATATATAGATCTCTACTAATAATCTAAACATTTTTATCATTAGATTTATTTTTAATATAAAATGCTTTGATATTAAAATTTATAAAATAGATTTGGCAATTGAAATATTTAATTTAAAAAAATTTAATAAATAATTAAATTTTTTTTTTTATGTGCTCTTAATCGATTTATAAAAGAATTTATTTATCAACTAATCTAAAATTCAATGAACTAAAATTTTAATCAAACATTTAATCAACAAATTGATCAGATTTTATATATATTAAAAATTGACTTGCATTTAATAAATCCAAAAATTGCCCAATGAAATCAAAAATTTAAAAAAAAATTAAAAAAGAGATGGAGCATAAAATATAAAAATATACGAAATTACTTAGAAAATTAATTAAAAAAAGCTATTGCTTTTCAAACATTAAAAAGGTAATTATATTGAATCAATCTAATAAATAAATCTTTCATTTGTATGAAAAAAAAAATGCAAATTCAAGTAATAAAAAATACTTTTAATATCTAAATAAACAATATTATGATTACTAATTTATTTTTAAATTAAATTAATTAATCACTTAAAATTGTAAAACAAAAACACAAAGTTTTGATTAATCATTTAATCAAAAATTTAGTTAACAAAAAATTTAATTAATCTGAATTTTGATGAATTGATTAATTAAATTCACTCAGAATTAACTTTCACCTGAAATTATAATACAAAACATGGCTAATTATTGTATGAAATAAAGATTTAAAATATTTCAATTTATAAAATAAATTTGTTATCAGTTAATCGAAATTAATCCCAAAAAATTTATAAAACAGAATTTTAGTTAATCTTTTAATCAAAACGTTCATTCGACTTTTGATTGATTAAAACATACAATGTTTTAATAAACAGAATTATGATTTACATTCAATTAAAAATTGCATCAACGAAAGGCACAATTACTGATTTTATCAAAATTTATTTAAATAAGCAGAATTTAGAATAACTGCTTAATTAATATTAATTTGCAACAGAATTTTCTTTATTTAAACAAAAGTAACATTTAATTAATCAGAATTTTTATTAATTATATTGCTAAAATTTTTTGTAACCAAAAATTACAAAACTAATTATTGTAAGAAATAATGATTTTAAATATTTCGATATCTAAAATAATCGAAACAAAAAAATCCCAAAAATTTTATAAAACAGAATTAATAATTTTTTCAAAAAAATTAATATTCTTTTGATTAATTAAAACATACAATATCTTAATTAGCATTTAATTAATCAGAATTTTGATTAATTATATTCGTAAAATATTTTTTTTGTCACCTAAAATTGTAATACAAAACATGGCTAATTATTGAAACTAATTAAAAATTTAAATATTTCGATTCATAAACTAAATTTTCAATCAGTTAATCGTGGTCATTCCCAAAAATTAATTAATTTTTTTATAATCAATTAATCAATTAATTAATCAATTAATCAGACTTTTGATCAATTAAAACATACAATATCTTAGTAAACAGAATTATGATTATTATTAAATTAGAAATGTAATTAACAAAAGATTTAAGTTAATTAATTATTTTAACAAAACTTTTAATCAGAATTTTGAATAATTGCTAAATTGAATATACAACACAATTTTGATTAATTATTTAATTAAAAATTACATTTACATAATCAGAATTTTGATTAATTAAATTCACTGAAAATGAAGTTTCATCAAAAATTTTAATACAAAACATGTCCAACTATTGGAAAAAAAATAAGTTGACAACAAGCTTTTTCTAACGAAAAGAGGAAAATTGGGAAGATCGTGAAAATTGTAATAAAAGAATGCCTTTTTAATTACAAAACAATATCAGGTCTAATTAGCTTAATAAAAATTTAATTTAAAGAAACTACAATTGACCAAATTATAATAGGAAGATTTTTCATTTATTCTTATATGCAGCCACCAAAATTTATTTAGCGCTCCGAAATTTTGACTTTTAGAATGAGTTTTTGAGATGTCAGTTAAACTTAGTTTGATTAAACTCAAGTCTTAACTCTTTTAAACCAAAAAAAAAAAAAAAACATAATAAGTTTAAACTATTGTTAACTTATAATTAAAGTAAGTCCATATGTCAAAAACTAGCTCTTAGGCTGAGTTCTTGAGATGTCAGTTATACTTAGTTTAGTAAAACTTACATATTTAAATATTAATGACATCTATAATATTAATAGACTAGGCGATTGATTTTGACCAAACGTATATTATTTGAAAGGTATTTCTTTTTAGCTGTTCACCAGATTTACAGATTTTTAAAATTTGTCCTTTATTTTGAGTAAATTGCATTTAAAGTTGCTACTAACACATACATAAAATTATACATATGCTATGTGTGTTTTATTAAATTTGTTAATGTGTTTGTTAATGAGTTTGTTATCTTCATTCACAATAATAACAAACCAAAAAGTGTTGGTTTGTAAATTAGCTAAGTTGAAAAATAAAGTTGCCTAGAAATTGCACTCGAATTTCGAGCGCTGGAATCTGCTAGTTTTAACTATTAGACTTAAGCATTACCACTTGCTAGTTTAACTAAACTTAGTTTAATTGACATGCCGTAAACTCGGTTTTATAACTTTAAAATATTTGACTAAAGAGTTAAAAACATGAGTTTAATCAAACTCACAATTTAACTAAAAGCTTGGCCTTTGTCAAATAGATTGAAAGTTAAAAATTTAATAAAAATCTGAGTTTAGCTAAACGATGTTTAACTGACATACCAACAACTTGGCTTTAAAACATATTTTCTGATAGTTACCATTCATTGATGGCCAATTAATGGTTCCTATTTCCAAATTCCTTTCTCAATTTGGCAAATACCTTTAATTATTACAGGCTAAAATTTAGCTAATACGGCTAAATTGCCACTTTTTAAAAAGCTCTACCAATGGAAAATATTCTATAATATACCTGGGGTCTAATCGTCGCATTCGTTATCGAAATTTTTTGATCGAAATAATTTTTTTATTTTCCAAAGTAAAATACTAAGAATAATTTTACTTTTCACAGTTAATGAATGAGTTATGGCCCCTAGTTAAGAATTAAAGTGAAAAGAGGTCTGACTTTTGTCTGTCTATAAATTCGATTGATTTTGCTCGATAACGAATGCGGCGATTAGAGTCCTGGAGAAAGTTTACATTACATTCGTTTCCTATTATACTGAAAAAAAGCTTCAGTCCAAATACTTGATGGGTGACAGTGAACTAATAAAACCTTATAGCCCGTTAGTGGAGCTCCAGTATGGTGCGGTCATTTGTCATCGTACTCTTCAAAGCTCTCTAACAATAGGCAAATATATACTAATATTTCAGTCGGAAGTTTATATCAAATTATTGATAAATATTTGAATCTCTTAGTGAATTAGATAGGTGGAAAGGTTCATCTCAATATTCAGAAAACAATTGCTTGATAAAGTAGACATTAAATACTAACTGGATATCTTAATGGACAATTTACTGGCCAATATCAGCGGTTTCGAACTTCTGAATGAGACCTTGAACACATTGTATGAGTGTCAAGTCCACCTGCAGACAAAGAAGACATTTGTAAGCTTATATCAAGCAGGTTAATTGGCTTCATTTAAAGCCACAATTAATTTTACGGCTGAAAAAAATATTTAATGGGCCTCCGTCTTTCTCAAATCAAATCAAATTTGTGTGAGTTTTTACTCTTAAAAAAATTGAATAATTTAAAAAGATATCGGGGGAACTTGTTTAAACAAAATGTCTTCTTCCTTTATTATTTATTAGGCACAAATATATTATCTTGAATATTTTTTTATAAATATTAATTTGAGGTGACTCGGGCGCCAAAAATAATCTTCCTAAAAAATATTCTGTTTCTGAGAACTACATTTTAACTTAAGAAAGAAACATTGTTTAATGTTGATGTTGAAAACTCAAGCAAATATTAATTTTGCTATATTTTAAATTAAGATGACTCGGGCGCCAAAACGGTAAGGATTCTATACGCTTTCCTCAGGTGGCATTAATGTACAGCGTAATATTAGCAGAGTTATCGAACTACTAAATAAGTTATATGAGCACATTTTTTATAACTGTCCTCCCTACCTGTAGAAAATCGACCAATAATGACTTTTTAGAATAATTTACCGGCTGCTCAAAAGATCCAATGGGTCGCCGTATATAAGGCCTTCTCAATCTAATCAAATTGGTGTAAACTTCGATACTTTTTATATATATTTTTTTTTTTAAGAAATAAGGCACATATGTCCGAAAAAATTTATTTTTTGTTATACATATATTAAGTTTATATGACTTAAGCGCCAAAAAAAAATTCTTCCTAGTAAATATTTTGCTTTTGTGGCATATTTTCATTTTTTTCTGAATAAAATTTTAATTTGAGAAACAGTTGAGAAATAGTTTTTTCTATAATTTAAATGTAGAGAACTCGGGCGCCAAAACGATTATATATCATTATTTATGGTTATCTCAGGTGGCATTAATTCAGATAGTTTGTGAACTACTGAATAAGTATTTTAAGAGACTTAAAAATGGATATATAAAATATAATGAGTGAAAGTCAATAACTAAAGAACTTGTTTGCAGACATATGATAGGTATCAAAAATACATTAAATATATTTGCGATACGTTTAAGGTGTGCTGTTTAAATACACATATTTAAATGTTTTAGTTTTTATACATTTGTATTTGTTATTGTGGATTTTTTAAATTTTATTTATCAGTTGTTGATATTTATAGTTTGATGCGGTTTATTGAAAGACTATTAACAAATATATGCGTTTCAACTTTCCATCGTTGAGCTATTTTTGATAGTATACAAAAACTTTGACAGTATACAGAAACTAGTGTGTGTCGGCGCTGTGTGAGCTTTAATATTAATTTAGAAAATTAAAAATTTTATATAATTTGAAAAGAAATAAGGCACACGAACCTGAAAAAAGTGTCTTCTTTATTAGAAAAAAATATTTTGAATTTTTTTTATATACGTTACGTTTAGAGGCTCGGGCGCCAAAAAAAATCTTCCTAGAAAAATATTCTCAGTATCTGGTATATTTATTTTAGTTTCTGAATAATATTTTTATTTAAACGAGGATGTTCAAAATTTAAACAAATATTTTCCCCCCAAATTTTAAATTTAAATAACTCGGACG
This sequence comes from Cordilura impudica, assembly GCA_963682025.1. Lineage (NCBI taxonomy): Eukaryota > Metazoa > Arthropoda > Insecta > Diptera > Scathophagidae > Cordilura > Cordilura impudica. Next base: position 173,809,272 of record OY821521.1, read on the forward strand.
CCAAAACGATAAGAAAAGTTTATAAGTTTTCTGGTTATGTTTATAAATCTGTGAAAAATATTTTTCTTTGAAAAACAAACTCCTTTTAATATTTAAATTCAATTATTTTAGCTAAAAAAACGTAAAAAAGTAGAAAAAAAGAAGACACATAAACAGGTGTTCGTATAAATACATTTATATCAAATAGTTTTTGTTTTATACATTAATATTAACTTTACATTCATTAATTTTAGACCACTTTCAAAAAAAAAAAGAGATACGATAATAAGAAAACAAGATTTAAACATAAAATAATGAAAGAATAGAAAAAGAAAAATAAAAAGATTGCAGACTTCTTAACTATTGCATATAAATATGTAAGTATTTATGTATGTTTGTATGTATGTATGCATAAATTATGTATTGATTAATATTTTCTATAAATGTTTTGAAAAGCTAAACCTACGATATGGTTAAACGAACTTATATGCAGCAAATAAAATATTGATAACAAATAGAATTGTGGTCACATTTGCGTGTTTTGTGTGTGTGTGTGTGTGTGTGTGTGTGTGTGTGTTGAGAGGAGGAAAGAGGGGTGTATGGTGTGGTAAGGAAATTCCTTATATTATTTAATGTTCAATATCCTGGTCTTAATTTGTTCGTCGTTTTTTGTTTGCTTTTTTGTTTTTGTTTTTATAATTATTTTTAATTAATTATTTTCATCACATTTTTCTTTATTCTCTTATTTTTTTTTATTAAGCGCAAAACTTTATTCCACTGCAAAACCACAAGTTTCTTCGACAGCTTGCGTAAGTTTATCATATAACAGTTGATAACTATCATAGGGCGGTAAGTCAATACGATTGAAACAGGTATGAGCTTTGGGTAAATGTTGTAAGGGTACATCTTGGGTGAGATGGATGGTGAAAAGTCTAGGACCTACAGCACCCGTTGAACCCTGTAAAGCACGAAAACCTTGCAAAGGAACCCTTGAGGACCCCGTAACAAATTGTAATAGTCTAGCACGCATTTCAGATGAGTAAGATTCAACCACCTAAAAAATTAAACAAATAAAATATATTAAAAACATATATATATATACATATATAAGTATATATTTAAAGTAACTCATAAATACCAACCTGCCAGAACCATATAACTTGTTGGGTATCTGGTGTACAATGTTTCAGTCTAGTATTGTTGCGCCAATCATTAACATCGATACTCGATATACCGCCTATAACCAATTCCAATTCACGCTCATCAAATGGTCTTAACAAATGACTGTGTATCAATTCGCAAAAGCCTATGGAAGGAATACAAAAAAATGTATAAGAAATTTATATATACATATGGGGGATTTCATGTCAAGTGCACCAACTTTTGAAACCGATGTCTTCCGATCGGGATGAAATTTGCACCAAGGTTAGTCCTATTGGATAGTAGTTTAGACACAATTTTTCAACAAAATCGGTCCAGATCTCTCTGAGTTAGAGGGGATCAAAATTTGACATTTTGGCCAAACAGGTGTTTTATCTCATCCATGTAACTTATTACCTGTTGTTCTTAAAAAAAATTTTAGACTTTTTTTCAAAAAGGGCATTTTTTTTTTTTTTTTTCATAAGAAAGCTTAGGATTTTTCCTTTAAGAGCTTTTTGGTCGCTTAGTGGGATGGGAGTGGGATATCTATCAAAATAAATGTTTTGTAACTCAAGACAACGGTTTTTCAATTTTTCACAAATGCACTATTTTGAATTTTTTCCTATTTGTGTCTAAAACCTTACAAATAAAACTTATACTGAGAAATAGACATATTAACCTTTCCGAAGGTATGTAACATACCTTCATAACATAACAGAAGAGAATGGTTATCTGTAACCTGAAAGAGTTATTTGCAACATTTCAATCTGAACACGAGGATGTTAGAATTGGCTTCACGAAATTAACCCAAATGAGGCCAAAACATTGCGTTTTGGCAGAAAGCAGCGGAACTCACACAGTATGCGTTTGCATTTACCATGAAAATGTTAAACTGATGTTGAAGGAAATCAACTTAAAGTATTTAACAGATGATTCGGCAGAAGATTTACACGATTACCGCGATTGCCTTAAATTGACTATGTGTCCTATTGCAACAACTTCTTGCCACTTAGGTGAATGTACCAATTGCCCGAAACCCACATTCATCAAAGAAAACTTAATCAACTCTTTAGATCGAGAATATATAGAGGAGGTCAAATTTGATTCTTGGATTCAGACTGACAGATGCACATTGAAAACAATCATTTTAAATGTGGATGATTTTGTGGAAGAAATGTGTACAGGATTGCTAAACTTGAGAAACCATGACTTTTTAGTCAAAGAGCAATGGTCATTCTTCAAGGATTTGAAGATACATTTGAAGTCTGGTGAATTCGTTATTTCATATGATTTCGCAGAAAACTATAAATATGTTCTTCAGGATGCCATACAAGCATTCCACTTCAATAACGACCAAGCAACTATATTCACAGTACTTATTTACTACATGAAAGATGAAAAACTGGAACACAAAAGTATGGCAATCATATCCGACGATTTAAAACATGATACCGTCGCAGTTTATGAGTACCAGAAGAGAATACTAAAATTTCTAAAATCTAAATTTACAGTAAAGAAGGTATACTACGTTTCGGACGGAGCTCGTCAACATTTTAAAAACAAAAGTAGCTTCGCAAATCTTATGGCTCATGAAAAAGATTTTGGAATGCCAGCTGAGTGGCATTTTCATCCTACTGCTCATGGTAAAGGAGCATGTGATGGTATTGGAGCAAACCTTAAAAGAAATGCAGCGAAGCATAGCCTCCAGTGCTCTCATCAAGATCGCATCTTAGATGCGACTGCTTTATTTCATTGGGCAAAGAATTATTGTAAAGAAACTAAAATAGTTTTTAGCAGCAAAGAGGATCATCAGGAAACATTGAAATACTGAAGAGCAGATTCGATGCTGAGGTAACAATCGATGGCACCGCTCAATACCATGCTCTTATACCGCTTGTCGATGGAAGACTCAAGTTGAAAAAGTTTTCTGCCACTATTCAATGCTATTTCCTTCCAAAGACAACAAATAAGCCAGCAGCGAAATCAACAGCTGAACCTAGTAACGCCAAGAAAGAATTGACAAAAAAACGCAGTAAATAAAGGCGACAAAAAAGCTGGATGAAAGACTGGGAATTTCAAAATTTACAAGACTTAAATACTTCATCAGCTACAATAAATTAAGTACAAAAATAGTTATGATATAAATGGATCTAATGCAATTAAGATTAAATTTTAATAAATTATTTATCTTTTTATTTTTAATATTATTATTATTATACATTAATTTAATTATTATTAAAAATAAATAAAAAATAATAATTTTTCAACATTTCTATATAAAAAAAAGCGATTTTTTTCCTGAGGTTAACATATTCTGGGTATTACAGTATCGAGGGTATAAAATTTTAGTTAGGTATGTTATATACCTTCGGAAAGTTTAGTTTGTCTAGTTTCTCAGTATAAGCTTTATTTGTAAGGTTTTAGACAAAAATAGGAAAAAATTCAAAATAGTGCATTTGTGAAAAATTGAAAAACCGTTGCCTTGAGTTACAAAACATTTATTTTGATAGATATCCCACTCCCATCCCACTAAGCGACCAAAAAGCTCTTAAAGGAAAAATCCTAAGCTTTCTTATGAAAGAAAAAAAAAATGCCCTTTTTGAAAAAAAAGGCAAAAAATGCTTTAATTTAGCAAAAAAAAAAAAAAAAAGTCTAAAAATTTTTTTTTTTTTTAAGTATTTTTTTCCGAAATATTGAAGAAATTGCTATCTAAACTCTTTGGGAGAAAATTTTCTAAGAACAATAGGTAATAAGTTACATGGATGAGAAAAAACACCTGTTTGGCCAAAATGTCAAATTTAGATCCCCTCTAACTCAGAGAGATCTGGACCGATCTTGTTGAAAAATTGTGTCTAAACTACTATCCAATAGGACTAACCTTCCCGATCGGAAGACATCGGTTTCAAAAGTTGGTGCACTTGACATGAAATCCCCCATATATATTATATTTTTTTTATTTTGAATTGTAATGAAATCATTTAAAGAAAATTATCTCTAAAATTTGATCTTACCTTTTTGTAATGCTAAAAATTGTTGTTCAATACCACGCATGAATCTATAATTTACATAAAGTTTAACATATTCTCGTTTATTATCTTCTGTTACTGGTATGGAAGCTCCCGAAGGTTTCAACTCGTGTACAACTAAAGCACCAAAACTATTGTTTTCTACACTAAATGTAGATTCGATAACATTGGAAATATTGTTTTCTCTGAAAAGATTTAAAAAAAAAAAACAATTTAATATAATTTTATATTGATTATAGTCCGTAATTATAGTTAGTGATTTTTGTATTAGATTACGGTGACCAGATTTCTTGATAGTGAATGTGGTACAGAGGGGTGGTTTTTCCAAAAATAAAAAAAAATATTAATTTATATATGACACATATTTATTGTATCACAAATTTATTTAAATTTGATAAAAATTAAGTAATTGTCAACAATTCATTCAATTAAGTAGAAGTAGAAAATAACATAAATTAAATGTTATACTGTTACAGTACAGTATTTTAAATTCAAAATAATATAATTAAATAACAAAAATAAATAAAATTACATGTTTAACAACATTGCAATTCACAGATATTTTTCGGCAGAATTTATCTTTTTCAAAATCTCATCGTTTTTTATAATATTGCCATAAAAACTATCACAATCATTAGAAAAATTACATTTCACAATTAGTATTGCTTTTAACGTTTCTACTGATAATTGTGTTTTTTCAGAAGTCCAGATATTATTAACCAAAGAGAAAACTCTTTCTGTGGCAGCATTTGTACCTGGCAAACACAATGAATATTCTACCAATTTTAAAACGTTTTTAAAAGGTACGTGTTCAGTCTCAAAATGCTGAAACATCTCTACCCATCTCATATCGGTTGTAATATTATTTTCAGTCCAATAATTTATTTTCGTTTCAGTTACATATTTTTTAATATAACTGATTTCATCAAATAATACGTTGTCATTAATTTCAATATCTGGAAAATTTTTCGAAACAAATTCATATGAACTTTGTAATTCTTGCCATTGTGGGCAAGTTTTAAGTAAAATCCATTTAAAAGTTTTAATGTTAGTAAACTGACACGACCACTTCTCTAAATATTAAAAACAGTTCTGATAAAATTTTTTTTACGTGCGATAGAAACCAAGTTTCATTAATAGAGCCGTCGTTGACTAGTTTTTTTAAACAACATTTGACTGCTAATGGAAGAAATGTTTCATTAGCTCTTTCATAACATTTATATTTTAAATTATCAATACTTTCAGAAATTTCATTAACATTTTTAGAACTTCCTTCAACACATTTTATTGTATTTTCAAAAAGTGCTGCTTGATTGTGAACAAATAACAACCACAATTCGGATGAATCATTTTTAAAAAAGGTTTCGATTACCTGTGGACATTTTTCTATTGATAAAAAATAGCTTTTCAATGGTTGGTACAGCTTTAGGATTCTTTCTATCGCTGGCATTAGAGATAACCAACGAGTTTTACAAAAACCAACAATTTTTTTATATTCAATACCTGCTTCATCACAAAATTCTTCCAGTAAAGCTACTCGTACAGTATAGATATGAAAATATCCATAAATTTTAATGATTATAGTTTCTAAATCAATTGGGAGTAAATCAGCTGCAGTTTGAATTGCATTATGTGCAATATGGGCAGCACAGCCTATTCCTACGATTGATTGGCTTAAATTTTTATTCAAAATTGTAAAAACATTTTTACCATCTTCTCGTTTTAATCCTCCGAAATTGGTGTTTGCATTGTCTGCACAATAAGCTGCCAATTTTGAAGATAAATTAAATTTTTTTAATATGTCAATGATTGAATTTGCTATCATTTCAGCAGTTTCACCTCGTAATGATAAAAAATCTAGCATTCTGATTTTAATTCCTTCTTTCCAATCAAAATAACGAATTAATGTTGGGAAAAGTTTAATATCTTTGTGATTGGAAGCATCAGAATATATAGAAAAAAAATTTGTTTTTTCCATTTCTGTTTGAATTAAGCCAATTGAATATGGAGCAAATATATTTTTGATTATAGCTTCCGTTTTTGTTTTGGCAGACTTAAACTTGTTGTCAAATAATTTTCTCAAAATTTTGGACGTGCAATCCATCGACCTGAAGCTATGGTTGTGATTAACAGTATGGAAAGCAAATACTGCTTCAGCAATGGCTATCTGTTTTTCTTTATCACCATATTCGTTTCTAATAATAAAATTATTAATATTATTTGATGGAGCTGCTGCAGCCACTGAAGATTTATGTTTTTCTGATAGCAAATGTCGATTTATGTCGTATCTTCCCGAAGTAATAGAAAATGTTCCATAACATTTGCCGCATTTTAGTTTGGTGTCATTTTCTTTATAACATTTGGTGATATATGGAAATTCCTTTGCTAATGCAACAGTAAAAGTACATTTTCTTCTCTTTACATTTACGTTTGATGACATGATTATCGCTTATCCTTCAAGAATTTTTTTTTAATGAAAATAAAATATGTATTAATTATTACTTTTAACTTACAATTTAATTAAATTGACAATTTATTGTTGAAATAATTAATAATAAAGCTGATGTTTGAAAAATCGCATCCGAATTTTTAATTACATTTTTTTTCACGTTAAAACACAGCCACACAGCCTACTTATCAAGTGCATTTAAATTAAAATATTAAACTGTCAAAGATGTCATAGTGATGTGAATTGACAAACAGGGTTTTGTAAGAAATTTATTTGTCGTTCCTTCCGGCGATATAAATTAAAATCGATATATTTGTTATTAATATATCGACTCCTAAAACAACCCAGTAAACTTAAAACTTTTACAAAAAATGATTGATAATTTTTTAAATCGATATATTAATGAAATGACTTAAATGTGGTACAAAATGTGGTGCAGTTGACAATGTTGGACACCTGTTCAAAATGTTGTACTGTACCACACAATGTGGTACGTATGGTCACCGTATATTAGATTAGCGTTTTTTGTCGACTCAAAAAGCGCATTTTTTAATTTTGAACCTTTTACGCATTTTCCTTTTTACGCATTTTGAACAAATTTCCCGTTAAACAAAATTGTATCTATTTGAACTAAGAAGTGCGCGCGAAATAAACATATCTCTTTAACTTTAAAACAAATAACTTAATTCTTTAATGTTCATTTTTGATGTGTAAACATCTATACGCTCAGGGGGTAAAAATCTATTTCACAATAAATCACAAAAACGGTGTGAGGTATTGCAGCTAATTCAACAACCCTCAAGTATAACAACGTTAAAAATGTCACAATATAAACGTATAACATATAATTCAACAACCCCACAAGTACAACACTATTACTAATATAACAATATCGAAATATAACAGTTAATTCAACAGCCTACAACAATATCGAAGTAACAACTAATTCAACAACAAAAAAGTATAACACAATCAGGCTAAATGTATAACAACTGGATTTTGAAAAAAAATATACTGAAAAACTTTAATTACTTTTTTTTTTATTAATAAATGTTAAATACAATGTTTTAATTAAAGATTTTTGTTGTTATTTTTAATGAAATTTTTTATTGTTTCTGCCTGCTGTTAAGGCTTTTACTGTATATTTCAGGCTCTCTTTTGTGGAAACTGACCACTTTTTACCAAACTCTCTTTCATTTTAGTAAAGCCCAACATTATTCAATAGTGGCAAGATGCCACTAAAGCCAAAGCGATTTGAAGCTGTTTTAAAAAGCAAATTATTTTAATACCCTTCACACCACTGTGAAGAGGGTATATATAGTTTTGTCATTCCGTTTGTAACGCGTCGAAATAAATTCTGGAGACCCCAAAACCATATATTTTCTGTGAAAATAACGATCATGCCCTCAATATCTAACCGTTCGTTTTTGTAAATAAAATCGTTTATTAACATCACAAAGGAGTTGCTATTTAAAATCGCAAAACTCTTGAAAAAAATAAAAATTTTCAGGGTGTTTGTTGTATTTCTTAAGATTTGTTGTAATTCTTCATATTGTTGAAGTCATTGTAGTTGCGTCACGGTGGGTTTTAAAAAATTAAAATTTTTTGGAAGACCACCGCGGACATTCTTGGGATGTGTCTAGAGTAAAAAAATGCAAACCCCAAAATCGTTGAACCTTTTTGACCATTCGAATTTTTTTTTTTTTGCATTTTAAGCATTCTTACATTAAAATCTGTGTTCTCTTGTTGAGCTCATTTCAAAAACTAAATTAAGTTTTGAAAAGTGCAATAATGTTAAAAAATAATTGAGCTATAAAAAAAGATATACATATATACTATATCACAAAGGCATAATGTTAAATGCCACCAATATGAAGAATTTTACGAAAATATTGGACAAAAATTCATCGTAGGGGGTGATTTTAAGCCAAACACCCCTGGTGGGGATCACGATAGCAAATCCAAAAGGAAAAGAGCTGTACAAATGCATTTTGAAAAATCATTTCTCTTCTTTAACAACCGGTAGAACAAAATATTGGCCAAGTGACTTAAGTTGAATACCATATCTTTTGGGTTTTGCTATGTTAATGGTATTCCTAGATCCTTGTGGGATATTTCTGATAATGATGATTTAAGTTCTGACCACAGGCCACTAATTGTAACCTATAAAAGTATGTTACAAACTGTCACCAAAAAATTGTTAATAAAAAAAATTTTTCAAAATTGGATTGAAAGCAATCTTAACTTAAATATATCTTTAACAAGTAAGTGTTAAATTCGACTGGGCCGACTCTTTGATACGGCTACCACTTTAAAACTGTTGTCGGTAATGAAATTTAAATTTCGAATACCAATTAAATTTAAAGTTAATTTCTTTTCTTGTTGGCCAGTTTCTATTATAATTCCTTATTATAAAAAACAATGATCGTGTCTTCTATAGAAAGAATTCGTTACTATTTGAAAAATGGCATTATTTTTCTTTTACTAGAGTAGAAAACCCTTAATGAATTTCATTATATAACGCAGAAAGCGTTATAACACTCAAAGTTTGAACCCTATAAGAAAGTTTTGAGATAATTCATGGTAATTAAAAAAAAAAAAATCAACTGATTCTTGGCTAAAAATGTTCAGATATTGATATTAAAAAAAAAAAGCAAATTTTAAAATATTTTGATCTGAATTAGCTAGTAATTTTTAATTTTGAATTTCTAATTTCTAATTTCAAATTTTTAATTTTAAATTTCTAATTTTTAGTTTTTAATTTTTTACTTTTAATTTTTAATGTTTTAATTTTTAATTTTCACTTTTTAATTTTCAATTTTTAATTCTGAATTTTTAATTTTTAATTTTTAACTTTTAATTTTTCATTTTTAATTTTAAAATTTTATTTTTTTAATTTTTCATTTCAAATTTTAAATTTTTATTATTCATTTTTCAATTTTCATTTTTAATTTTTCATTTTCCATTTTTCATTCTTCATTTTAGATTTTTAATTTTTCATTTTTAATATTTCATTTTTCATTTTTCGTTTTTCATTTTTCATTTTCCATTTTTAATTTTTCATTTTTCATTTTCAATTTTCATTTTTAATTTTTAGTTTTTCATTTTTCAATTTTTCATTTTCCATTTTGCATTTTCCATTTTCAATTTTCATTTTCCATTTTTAATTTTACAGTTTTCTTTTTCCATTTCTCATTTTTCATTTTTCAATTTTTATTTTCCATTTTTCACTTTTAATTTAAAATTTTTAATTTTTAATTTTAATTTTTAACTTTTAATTTTTCATTTTAAATTTTTAATCTTTAATTTTAAATTTTCATTTTTTATTATTCATTTTTCATTTTTCGTTTTTCATTTTTCATTTTCCATTTTTAATTTTTCATTTTCAATTCTAGTTTTTCATTTTTCAATTTTTCATTTTCCATTTTTCATTTTCCATTTTTCATTTTCCATTTTTCATTTTTAATTTTACAGTTTTCATTTTTCATTTCTCATTTTTCATTTATCATTTTTTTATTTTCAATTTTTCATTTTCCATTTTTCATTTTAAACTTTTAAATTTTTAATTTTAATTTTAATTTTAATTTTAATTTTAATTTTAATTTTAATTTTAATTTTAATTTTAATTTTAATTTTAATTTTAATTTTAATTTTAATTTTAATTTTAATTTTAATTTTAATTTTAATTTTAATTTTAATTTTAATTTTAATTTTAATTTTAATTTTAATTTTAATTTTAATTTTAATTTTAATTTTAATTTTAATTTTAATTTTAATTTTAATTTTAATTTTAATTTTAATTTTAATTTTAATTTTAATTTTAATTTTAATTTTAATTTTAATTTTAATTTTAATTTTAATTTTAATTTTAATTTTAATTTTAATTTTAATTTTAATTTTAATTTTAATTTTAATTTTAATTTTAATTTTAATTTTAATTTTAATTTTAATTTTAATTTTAATTTTAATTTTAATTTTAATTTTAATTTTAATTTTAATTTTAATTTTAATTTTAATTTTAATTTTAATTTTAATTTTAATTTTAATTTTAATTTTAATTTTAATTTTAATTTTAATTTTAATTTTAATTTTAATTTTAATTTTAATTTTAATTTAATTTTAATTTTAATTTTAATTTCAATTTAAATTTAAATTTTAATTTTAATTTTAATTTTAATTTTAGTTTTAATTTTAATTTTAATTTTTAATTTTTAATTTTTAATTTTTAATTTTTAATTTTTAATTTTTAATTTTAAATTTTTAATTTTTAATTTTTAATTTTTGATTTTTAATTTTTAGTTTTTAATTTTCCATTTTTCATTTTTCGTTTTTCATTTTTAATTTTTAATTTTTCATTTTCCATTTTCATTTTTAATTTTTAGTTTTTCATTTTTCATTTTTAATTTTTCATTTTCCATTTTTCATTTTCCATTTTCCTTTTTTTATTTTTCATTTTCCATTTTGAATTTTCATTATGTAACCACAATAAGGGACGAACTTATACTTTTAGATTATCCACGATTGCAAAAATATTTTAGCGTTTGCGGTAGGATTGTGCCTTATTATAAGATTCACTTTTTTAGAATATTTCTTTTTACATGACTCTTACGTTTTGGAAGAAATTTTTTCTAAGGATTATCATCAAAGCTTTAGATTCAATGAAAATATTTGAATAAAAAACCCACTTTCCGATATATATTCGATTTGGAAAATTCCTCACAAGTTTGAAAGAAAAATATCTTCGTTTTTACTGCAATTAAAACATGCAAAATTTAGATAAACTCCTGTTTAGAAACAATGCAAACCGCCGTTCCATATTCTATGAGTGGAATTATGTTAAACATATATTATAGATAATTTAGTACTTACAACATCCATGTCAAACTTCTATGCAACTCCGGGTCCACACCTTCAATATCACTTAAAGTTATCGGTTTATTTAACAATTGCTTGTAGAACGGTGTGGTAAAACCACCATCCAAACAATGGCCATGAAAAACAGCTATACCCAGAGTGCGGCCGACAAAATGAAAATATGACAAATGATCGGGATTAACACCCGAATCCGGGTTAATTTGCAGCGTATAGTGATCGTCACGGCTATATTGAAAGAGGCCATATTGAGGATTAAGCATTTCCCGTGATAGCAAATGCAGCCATTCACGGGCAACACCACCGTAATCTAAACCCTCTTCGCCTTTAAATTTCACCATCAAACGTTTACGCATATCCTTTGGACGCATTTTCATGATCAGTCTATAACTCTCCTCAAAGATTTCATGGCGTGATACCTCCAAACGGCAGTGACCTGATTGCGGTTGTAATGCCTGCAGTTCGGTACGTAGGGCTCTCAGTTTGCCAACTAAATCACGTCGATATTTGGGCAATAAATCGGCACCCTCTAGTAAACCTTGTGGTAGATCGGCCGGTACGGCACGACCTTCTATAGGTATTAATGTTGCTGTTGTTGTTGTAATGGCGGTGGTGGGTGTCGAACTGCTGCTGCTACCACCTGTCGATCGATGTGGTGTACTGGAGGTGTTATTGGGAGTAAGAGCTGTACCAGCAGAGCCTGCCAAAGGATGAGAGGCGGCTGGTGATAAATGTTGTATAATACTGCCATTACCAGAAGCAGAAACATTGCCACTGCTACTGGTGCTTGTATTGCTGCTTGTGCCCGTGGTAGGAGCTGGCACCACACCTCTTCTTATCAACTGCAATATATTGCCATTGAGACGAGGATCTGTAAATTGTGTGGTTCTGTTGTTGTGATCCACAAAATACACCCGCCCTGAAGCTGTTTTCCTTTGTTCCCAGCCACTGGGCAATGGTCCTATAGCATCTAAAGTCATATTTTCCGAATGAAAATCTCTAGGTATGCGAGGATCATGCCAAGTTGAGATTGCTGTGGGAATATGATAGAAATAAACCTGACCCTGCTGTGTTATGCGCATTTCATAGCCCGGCGGTAGATCCATAAAAGGTCGGGCCGCTTGATTGGCCGGACCCGATGGTGGAGGGCCTGGATATCTGTGACCGGCATTTGTGTTATTTGAACGTCCACTTCTGGCACCTCGACGTCTGGCTGATTCTTCGGCCGTACGTGATGAACGTCTTTGTGAACGTTGCGATCCAGGAGCTGCTACTGCTGCTGTAGATGAAGCAGCAGATGTAGGAGTGGTATTTGTCTGATTTCGCTGTTCTCCTCGTGCTGGTTCTGCGCTGCTTACTCTTTCACGTTGTGTGTTTGCAGAGTTTGTGGGTGTGGCGACGACATTAGATGTATTATTTGAGGAATTAGCATTGGGACTTTGTACACAATTGCCATTTCCACTTCCACCACCACCACCACCTCCTCCTCCACTATTGGTACTATTAGCTGTGCTACAATTACCATTTGAAGTTGGACTATGCCGAGTTGCAGTGGTTAAATTTGTAGTATCTCCTTCATTGGCATTCCAGGTTGTTGGTGTGTTTGTCGTGGAAGTTGCAGCCGATTGAGGTTGAGCAGATTGTGGTGTGCCATTGCAAGTCGTTGAGATGCTGCTACTGTTGCCATTTGTTAAATTAGTTTGTACACGTTGCGGAGTGGCTGTTTCGTTTTGTATATGATGACCGTTTGTTAATGAAGTGGCAGCCGGTGTTCCGTGCTTTGGTGTTTTGCTACCAAGACTATCGTTGAGTTGTGGCTGATGTTGATGTCTGGGTGTTTGTGGAGCTGTGACAGCAGTTGTATTATGCGTTTCGCCTCCACCATTCGATGATAAACTATTATTGGCTGATGTTGGCGATGTATTTGCGCGATTATTTTTCTTATTGCTGGGCGTTGAGGCATTTGTGGTCGTAGCATTGTTATCTTTAGCCACTTCCATGGGTGTAGGACTACAATTTTCTTTACCCAAATTAATGGCTGTACTATTTGTAGTTGATAATATTTCCGTCGAGTGTCGTCGTTCATCCGTATCCCTCCCACTGCGGCTACTGTGACCGTTTAATAAATTGGTGCAGGTAGTTGAACGTGTGGGTCCTGCTGGGGGATGCTGCTGTTGTTGTATGTTGGATGTGCCATTTTGTTGGTTGGACCGATGATGTGGTGTTTGTTGCTGTTGTTGTTGTTGATGATGATGATGGTGATGAAGTTGGTTGCTATGTTTACTGGGTCGATCCCATTGTGTTGTTTTAGTTGTATGATTTACGTAGTAAACTCGGCCATTGCCGGTCCTTCTCTCCTCCCAGCCTTCGGGTAAATTATCCTCAGAGGAGTCATCTTCCGAAGGACCTCTGACATCGCCGCCGGGACCGACAATAGCTAAAGGATTACCACTACACGGTCCATCTTTTGATAGAAAAGCTATAATTATCTGGCCACGCACCATTTCATCATCATCCGAGGCAAATTTGCCTAAATCCAGACGTTGGACTTAAATGAAAAAGAAATATTTGAAAACATTTGAATGTTATGAAGTTTTAGCGAAAATAAAATATATGTACCAAAATTTAAAAACATGATTAACGTATAATGTATTTGTGCTGATGTTTGTACGTCCGTCAGCCCATGTGTCCATATAAACCTTGTAATCAACATACATGTCAAAAATGAAAATGTGTTTATTTTGATTAAGCTTTTATGGATTATAGGACAATCACTTTTGAAATAGGTGAAAATCGGAACATGATCAAACCTAGCCCTCCTATAAAAATTCCCCTATAATATCGCTTTAAATTGCCCTGAGATTCAGATTACTATATATATGTACATCGCGATCAAAATTTGTTTCAATCTCATTTAAATTTGGTTTATGATAATTGTCCATTGATTAAACTTAACTAGAATGGTTGAACGTAAGACGTCTTCCCGAAGAAGGTACTTTTTTTTTAGGAAAATGAAGTATTTAAGAAAAGCTTCTTTTTATGCAAAATTACTTTTTCAAAAAAGGTTTTTTTAAGAAAAGGTACATTTTTAAGAAAAGTTACGTTTTTAAGAAAATGTATTTGTTTTCACAAAAGGTTTTTTTTAATCAAAGTTATTTTTGCAGGAAAATGTACTCATTTAAGAAAAGGTGCTTTTTTTAATGAAATGCACTTTTTTCAGAAAATTTACTTTTTCAATAATAGGTACTTGTTTTATTAAGGCATTTTGACGAAAACTACTTTTTAAAGAAAATGTACTTTTTAAAAAATATGTACTTTTTTATAATAGGTACTTTTTATAAAATGTATTTTATAAATGTATTTTATAAAAGGTAATTTTTTATAAAAGCTACTTTTTTATACAAGGTAAACTTTAATGATAGGTACTTTTTTTTAAAAAAGGTTCTATTTTATAAAAGGTAAATTTTTTTGTAAAAGGTAATTTTTTTTATAAAAGGTACTATTATTTTTATTAATTTTACTTTTTATAAGAGGTACTTATTTAAGAAAAGGTGCTTTTTAAAGAAAAATTTACTTTTTAAGAAAATATGATTTTTAAGAAATGGTACGTTTTTAAGTTTTTGTTTTTTTCATAAAAGGCTCTTTTTTAAGAAATGTTACTTTTACAAGAAAAGGCATTTTTTTAAGAAATGGTTCTTTTCAATAAAACGTACTTCTTAAACAAGAGTACTTATAAAGAAGGTACTTTTTTATTGTAAAGAAAATTTACTTTTTTAAGAAAAGGTACTTTTTTAAGCAATGGTACTTCCTTAAGAAAAGGCATTTTTTAAATTATTTTTTTAAAAATGTACTTTTTTCATAAAAGGTACTTTATTCATAAAAGGTTCTTTTTTCATAAAAGGTACATTTTAATGAAAGGGAATTATTTTATAAAAGATACTTTTTTATAATACGATTTTTAAGAAACGATAGTTTTTAAGAAAGTTTTTTCACAAAAGGTTCTTTTTTAAGAAATGTTACTTTTACAAGAAAATGCATTTTTTAAGAAATGGTTCTTTTTAATAAAACGTACTTTTTAAACAAGGGTACTTATAAAGAAGGTACTTTTTTTATACCCTATTCCACTACGTGGTTTGGTTATAATGACTTTGTGCTGCTGTTTGTAACTACCAAAAATATTTGACCTACACACATTTGTTATTATACCGATTGACTCAGAATCCGTCCGTCCGTCCGTCTGTCTGTGTGTCCATGTAAACCTTGTAATCAAACTGCAGGTCGCAAATATGAAAAGCTTCTATCGGCCATGGGATGAAAGCTATTGAAATTGGTGAAATTCGGTCCATGTTCAGACCTAGTCCACATACAAATGACCCCTATGAAATCGACATAAATTGCCATAAGATCCAAATTATCATATAGATCTCAGTCAAATTGGGTTTGTATGTGTTTATTATATCCATTAATCAGTACTGCATAAATAATCCCTATAGGACAATTCTTAGTCATAGGCCCCATATAGAGCTGCTTCCCGATTTTCACTTAAATCTATCAAAAAACCAAAATATTGCACAATTTTTCTCAAATTTGGTTTGTATATATTTTTTCAAAATATAAGTGACTTTACCAAATTTGGTCAGGATCGGTCCATTTTTCGACCTAGTCCCCATATAAATATAGCACCCGATATGAACTTTTTCATATTTGCAGCCAAAATATGAAATATGCTTAGTTTCTACATCCAATTAGTTGGACCGAGGAGTTAGGGTCTCTAAACCATTGTATAGGGTATCGTATAGACGGTCAAGACCGACTATAATTTTCTTGCTTGTTTTAAAAAAAATTTACTTATTTAAGAAAAGGTACTTTTTAAGAAATGGCACTTCCTTAAGAAAAGGCATTTTTTAAATTAATTTTTTTAAAAAGGTACTTTTTTCATAAAAGGTACATTTTAATGAAAGTGAATTATTTTATAAAAGGTACTTTTTTATAAAAGGCTTTTTTAAGTTATTTTTTTTTAAATGTACTTTTTTATTTTAAAAAAAATTTCATTTTTTTTTATAAAATTAACTTTTTTATAACGGACTTTTTTGATAAAAAATACATTTAAAATAAAAGCTACTTTTTTATAAAAAGTCACTTTTTTAAAAAAGGTACTTTTTTATAAAAGGTACAGTTTTATAGAGGGTACTTTTTTTATAAAAGATACTTTTTTATAGGGGGTGCTTTTTTATAAAAGGTACATTTTAATGAAAGGTACTTTTTTGAGAAAAAGTATTATTTTATAAAAGGTACTTTTTTATAAAAGGTACTTTTTTTACAAAACGTACTTTTTTAAGAAAAGATACCTTTTAAGATATACATATATACTTTTTTAAAAAAGGTACTTTTTAAAGAAAATTTACTTTTGAACTTTGTTAAGAAAAGGTTTTTTTTAGAAAATGGACTTTTTTAAGAAAAGGTACTTTTGAGTAAAGTAAGTCTGCTGAATCTACATATTAAAATACATATTTCTAGATTAGTATATGAAAAAAATGCAAATGGTATCATGTTCCACTTTTTGGCCGATTTTAATATTCCCCTTCGACTGATGTTTGTCAATTTGGTGAAATATACATTCCAAATTTCATATACCTAGATTGATTTGTTTAGATGTTACAAAATGTACCATTTTCCCCCTATTTACAATTTTTATCCCATAAGCAGTCGAATTGCAGAAAAATTCTATACGATGTTTGCTTCTAGAATCTTCATATCAAATTATATATTCCTAACTTCGTTTCTTTAGAAGGCAGTAAAGACGCCGTTATCTTCTTTGTGATTATTTTTACCACATTAACATTTGAATTTAAAAAAAAATCTTCTTCACACCGGTAGAGAACCTACATTTTGTATTAAAAATCCTAGCTCCAAATAAATTTTAATCATACAGCGTTACAAAATCAGTGTCGGTGATGAACGTAAAAATTTTATTAATTGTTTTTCTTAAATATTTTATATATAATGCAATTAAAATGGTTAAAAACAAATATTATAACAGGTAATACTTACAGCCAGCTCCTTTTAAACGTTGTATGGTCTCTGGTGGTATACGCACACAGCCTAAAAATCCACTGCCCTTGTGTATTTTCCTTTGATTCCATACGGTTAATGTTATTGAATCGTTGCGTCCCAAAAATAAATCGTAATGAGCATTCCATTTTGGATCTAATGTCGATTTACTTATGTCCGTTGAGTAGACCTGGCCAGTGCCATCAACTTGAACCTTTGCAAAAGGGTCAGGAAGGCCTAAAAATAAAAGAATATATAAAATATGAAAGGGTTTACTTAAACCGATATTTCTCATTTAATACAAAAACGTTTAAAAAATAAACTAGAGAAGAGCTAAAGTAAAGAGATAAAATATAAATGTTAATAAAGTTTAATAAAAATCATTGCAGTTGAAAAACAATTTTAAAACCAATTTAAATTCGTACTTTGGATTCATCGCATTAAAACCTGTTGACATACAATTTAAAGTTTAATGAATACTTAAATTTGTAAAGTTTCGTTGTCTAAATTTTATTTAGTGTTGATTTTACTTTAGTTTATTTACGATAACAAAATATAAACATGAATTTACGATTGATGTCTCGATTAAAATTAATAATAGTTACATTTTTGCTTATATCGCCAAATCCTATAGCTTATTCATATCGAAGGAACCACACACAGCCGGGTTTTCCAAAGCGTGACATAATTTTAATAGATCCTCGTCGTTAAAAAATTAAGAAAGGCATAAATTGTTTGGTGGTGTAGATTGATTAAATGGAGATATCGGCCGATAGAAATATCGGATATCCGACAAATTACTAACTTGTAATGCACTGAAAAATCTAAAATACGAAAGTGGATCAATAAGTGATCGGAGAGTGATTTTTGATGCTATAGGTACATATATCATACGGGATCTTCTATTTATAACGAAGGAGTCAGCCGCAGCCCCTCAGAATTCATTAAGCCAAGGAGAATTAGGGAGAAAAATAAAAAAATAAATTTTTGCCATTAGTAAATAATGGCGTTTTCTTTTCCGGCAAAAAATGTCACACGTTTTTCCCACTTCGCACTTTTTTTTCTCTTTTTGTGTTCTTTTCTAAAGGGGTAACGTGTTCCTTTCTAAAAATGTCGCACTATAAATAGGTGAAGAGCTGCATTTTTCGCACTCGAAAAAATCAGAGGAGAATAACACGATAAAACAGCTGACATTTGTGTTGTTTATAAATGTATATTTGTGTGAAGAAACAAAAAAAAATAAGGAAAAATGAAATTTTTATTGTTTTGTTTAAAATAAATTATTAATATAGAAAATATCAGTTTTTTTAAATTTTTATTTTTCCTTTTTGGTGTCCAAGAATAAAAATGTCAACAAAATCAGCTGTTCATTAAAAAAAGTGTTGCTTAGTTTTAATTTTATGTTCTATTCTGACCATTAAAAATGCAACATCTTTAATGTGTGAGGCAAACACTATAAAAATGTAACATTATAAACTGTAACATATTTTTTCAGAAAAGAAAACGCCATAAGATAATTTATAGAAGATAAAAAACATAACATAGAAAATATTACTAATAAATATAATATTTAGTGAGAATGTCTATATACATCGTGGCAACTTCTAACATCGAATATAAAAGTAAAAGCAAACAATGGGAAATCCCCTGTGAATGAAAATTACACTCAATAGAAAAAGTAGCCGTACACTTGAAGACGAAAATTTTAAATATTAATAAAACATTTTGCTAAAATATTGTGACTTTTTACCAACCATTTTTCAAAAAAAAAAAAAAAAAACAAAGTGTCAAAAAATATTTGTAAATTTACAATTTGGGCAATCCAACGAATTATGCAACGACATACAGGTCTGTTACATCGATTTTATTTTAAGAGAAGACAAACTTGTCTGTATAAAGTTAACTTCACTTAATTATATTTCTTTTGGAAACTATACTACATGGAGTGAAAAGTACATGGCCTAACATAGAGATGGCGTGAAATAGTGTTAATTTTTTTTTAATTCAGTACGGTCAACTGTTAGAAGAATTATGTCAAAATTTCATGATTTTAATTAATTCGAAAAAAAGTTATATTGTTTTTTGTGGGAAAAAATACGCGCAAAAATACTGTGCAAATTTATCAAATGGATTGATAAACATTATGGTGAATCTTGCCTATAACTTTGCTCAAAGAAAAGATACGTAAGTTTGGTTTTCACAAAAACTTTATTTGGTCTTTACATTTTTTTTTTTTGATTATGACTGGAAAATTATATCGGCTAAATGGTGACCGCGATTTGCTATGCAACTTTCGGCTCTTTATAAGGAATTTTTCATGACATCCTGCAACACTCATTCCGAATTTTTTCAATTTCGTGACGAATATTGTCTTTAAGATATTGAATCGTTTGGGGCTTATTCACATAAACTTTTGATTTTAAAAAACCTCATAAGAAAAAGTCTGGTGCTGTTTAATCCGGAGATCTGACTGGCCATGCTAAATCGCCACTTAGCGAAATTAGTCTTCGTGGAAAAACGTCATTCAATAATTGAATTGTTGAACGAGCTGTGCGTGTGTGTTCTCGTGACATATATTTCTCCATAATAAAATTTTGACAACACAATGGTTAAAGCGAAACTGAGCAACGTTTAGCGGAACCCAGATGACGCGCAATCAAAATGGTAGCGGGACTTTTGCCACACCTTGTATTACATGATCATTTAAACATTGAAAAGCTTTCTGCTCCATGGGTGCCGCGATTTTTAACTGCTTAACAAAAACTGAAACTTGTTCATGATTCAAAGTATGCTTTGGAGATGTTTGAAGTAAATTCAACTGAATTTTTACCTCGATTTATAACAATGGATGAAAAGTGATTTCATTATTACACACCGGAGTCCAATAGACAGTCTGCGGAGTGGTTACAAGCGTGCGAAAGCCGACCAAAGCGGCCAAAGACTCAACAATCGGCTGGAAAGTAATGGCCAGTGTTTAATATTTATGCACGTAGCATAATATTTATTGATTACTTGGAGAAAGGAAAAACAATAACTGCTAAGTACTATGTTGAGTTATTGGACAGATTGGATGAAGAAATTAAGGACAAACGACCCCGCTTAAATAAGAAATAAATCTTATACCATCATAACAATGTACCGACGAATTCATCTGCTTTGGATTCAGAAAATTTGAAGTCTTCATAATACAAATTGCTTCCCCACTCCCCGTATTCTCCAGATCTGGCCCCCCAGCGATTATTATTTGTTCCCAATCTTGAAAAGATGGCTCCAGGGAAAGAGATTTTCCACAAATGAAAAAGTCATATCAGAGACGGAAGCCTATTTTGATGAGTTTGACAAATCGTATTTTTTCAAGGGTATCAGGATGTTAGGGGAATGTTGGTAGAAGTGCATTTAACGTAACGGAGAATACGTTGAAGAATAAAATTGATTTCAAATCATTGTTAGGCCACTGAGTTTTCACTCCATGTAGAAAAATTGTACTAAATTATACCTCGAGTCATAGGCAGAAGCCACTACTCAGTGCAGTACGTTGTTCAAAACTACAAATCTACCAATTCAATTTTGTCAAAAACTCGTTCTTTCACACCTCTCCAAACGAGTAAAACAAAATCCCAAAACTACTGCTTCCCAAATTAGTTATACAATCAAAAAATTTTTAGCCAAAGACATCCCTAAAGATACGGTTCGCAAAATACTAAAAAAAAATCTGACTAACATTATCTACTAACACGTGGACAACCATTCCTTTCCGATGTCAATAGAAAAAAAAAGTATAGACTTTGCAAATGAGCATCTAAACAAGGCTAAAGAATTTTGGGAACGTATTTTATTTTCAGATGAAAGCAAGTTTTGTATTTTCGACATTAAAGGAAAAAAGTTAATTTAGCGAAAAAGTGGAACTGCAGAAAATTTTTTGTCTACGGTTACACATGGTGGAGGTGGCATTATGGTTTGTGATTGTGTGGCAGGTAATAGGGTTAATAAACTCGAATTTATTGAGTCTATGATGAATCAAATGGGATATATTAACATTATGGATCAAAATATAAAACAATGCACGTTGTTATCAAAACATGCGTTGGAAAATGTCAAGCTGTGGTTGTTCAACAATACTAAAATTGAATTGAAATCAACATCCCAATCACCCGATCTTAATCGTATGGAGCATTTATGCGATTTACTGGAGCGCAGAATCAGTCAGCATAAAATAACCGAAAAGGAAATGTTAAAAGTACATCGTTGATTATAAATAGAAGAACCCACATCTGAAATTCAGATTTTAAATAATCACTGGGGTTTTAGAAAGCTGTTCGCAAGATGAATTCCGCGTTTGCGCGCAATTGACCATAAACACAATTGTGTGACAACTTTTAAGGCTTTGCGGCGCTTTACAACGGTGGATGTAACATGGATCCATTACAACACACCGGAGACCAAGCAGCAGTCTAAACAATGGGTTTAGAACTGTCTGGGAGGAAAAAGATAAAGCTCCAACAATGAAATCATCGATCAAACAAATGTCTATTTTTAATAATTTTAGAAATCCTATTATTTGGAAGGGATAAACAACATTGACGAAAAAGTACTGGCCTAATTCGGAAAGTTTGATTTTATTTACCAGTTTTAGGACCAAATATACATTAAAAAACACTTCTTTAATGTAGTGAAAAATTAATTTATAATTTATTCAAATTTTTATTTTTTATTATTTTTTTTTTTTAATTGTTATCATTGTCAAATATTTAATGCGTTATCTCCATTATTGCCTTGATCATCGCGAGTGGATAATGTTTTAATTTTTAAATGTACGCGTTAAAAACATGTTCTGTTTTTTTAGCAGTCCACGTGCAAGAAAATGAACTTAAAATAAAGCTACACTCGAATCTGTGTGGTTTATGTGTGTTCGAAACAAAAAATACGTGATAGAAAAATGTTCGTGTAGATAACGAAATATTAAAACGAAACACAGTCATGATTGTGTTCGGCACCGTACAAAATTTAGAAACGCACATAATTGATATGAAAATAAAAATATGTGTTTGTTGGTCTGAGCTATGTTTGTTTACATATAGGAATGATTTTTTTTCTGAACTCTGATTAATGTACATTTAAATTATAATTGATGGCGGACGTTAGATAAAATTGGATTCTTTGACCGCAAGATGTGAAATGCTGCCCTTAATTTTTGGAGAAGGTTGATTTTTTTAGGTAATGAATTTATCCCCATTTTTTCCATGACCATCGGTGGAAGTTAAGAAAAACTTCCCAGTATATTCTGTAGACATTTCTTAACGTAGATTTCCGCGATAATTGATTCCAGACGATAGACAATTTTTTATTGAATTTTGATAGTGTTTTGGCACTAAATCAGAATCAGGCTTCTTTGAATTCAATTCCAAAAACACTGTCATGACTTTTTTGAGGGCATTTTGGAACTGAATTTGTCACTTAATGCAAATTTCGGTGATAATTGATTCCCGATGTTACAGGCTTCTCTTGTCTGGTTTTCATTACGTCATTTTTTTAACTCTAAAATGTCGTTTGACGGCCGGAGTTTTGTTTTATTAGTTTCTAAGACGTAATGAAAAAGTAATTGACAGTAAATGACGGAATATCAGTTGAGGTAGTTTCTGTTGTAAGTGAATATGGCATAGAAAAAACCAAGCATTTGAACGCAACTTGCAAAATGATGGCCTGAATTTTTAGGGACATTGTGATTGTTTTTGCTACTGAATTTCGCACCATGTTTGCAAAAAGTATTTTGCGAGTACTTGATTTTTAAAATTTAAAACCATTAAATATTGTAATTTGCACTGGCAAAGTATTTGTGTTAAACGCTTCAGAAAAATGTGCTTCATCAATTTTTGTTTTATTTATTAAAAATATATAGATTGAAGGCACTGACAAATCATTGGTTTGGAATGATTCACCGTCTTTAGTTATTTACCAGTACTTGTGTTTTAAAAAAATTTACAAGTGTTTTCAAAACAAATTTTCTTGCTTTAACGTTTACATTTTACATATATTTCGTCAATATTTATTAACGAAAGTACAACTACTTTTTTTGTCATTGCTAAGCTAATGCTTTTAAAATAATAAATTTTGAAATTTTTTTCTGTAAATCTTACTTATTTTTTAAAATATATTGTTATTTTAATCTTCTCTAGCTTCACCACAAATACGACTTTAAAATACAAATAAAACAATCGGTGAAACCCCCTTAAGAAAAAGTCCCAGTTAAAGAATCTTATCAGCATATTTATAGTAAATCACCAAAATGACACCAAGCGAAATGTATCATCTTAAGATTTGATTTTATATAAAAAGTCATTAAAGTAAGCTGATCATCATCAGTCAAGTAAAAATCATTGAAATAAATTCATACAAGAGGACAATCTAGAAAAATGTTTGGAAAACAATTCTTTATTTTTGTGCTGATGGCTTTGATGGCATTAACAACTCAATTGGCTAAAGCAGAACCATTTGTGGATAGACGTAGCAGTGTACCTAGTACAGGAGCACAGAGACCACGTATATCCATTATTTCTACACCACCTTTTAATCCAAATGCTAGACCGGCTTGGTAGAAAACAAAATATTATTATAAAAATTTAATTTATTAAAACAAAAATAAAATAAGAATAAAAAATTGTAAATTATTAGTTTTATTGTTTAACTATATGTTTAGAAGATTATTAACAACTACAACTAAAATTTGTAATGGACCTATTTGTTGTGTTTGTATTTAAATTACATTGAACAGTTTTTTTGTGTATAAACAAACACGCAATATTTTTTGTATTACAATTTTCAATAAGTTAATTTTAAATTGTTATTGCGAAAAAAATGTATACAGTGAAATATGATTATAGCGAATACCGGTATTGAAGAACTATGTCTATAATGAACAAATTATTTGGCAAATGTTTTGGGGTTTGTTTACATATAAATATGGTATTTAATAAAAACAACAATAAGTTTTGGCAAATATCAAATAAAACAGCTGTTCCATTAAACAATGTAAATAACGTCAAGGCACAAAAGAATAACATAATTGAATTAATTATATAAATTTTAACAACTAATGATATAGAAAAGGCAAACAAGAAAATATACGTAATTTTTTTAATTTCTAAGAGTATAAACACAAGTAGACCATGTTTTTTGCTACCAAGTTAACATATACAAGAGTATTGAATTTGGCTATGCCGATTTCTATTATCATGGCTAGATTTTTTAAATTGATGTTTAAAATTAACTAGCAGATTCCAGCCCTCGAAATTCGAGCGCAAATTCAAGGAAATTTTATTATTTCATTAAATAAAGACCCTAAAAGTATGCTAATCAATTATAGCCAATTCACAAATCAACACAAAAAAAAATTCATTTTTATTACAAACACATTAACAAATTTAATAAACACACACATAGCATTGTATAATATTATGTATGTGTTAGTAACAACTTTAAATGAAATTTACTCAAAATAAAGGAAAAAATTTAAAAATCTGTAAATCTGCAAATCGGCTAAAAAGAAATACCTTTCAAATAATACTTCTACGTTTGGCCAAAATCGGGATAAAACGGTAGAACAAAACATCAGTCACAAGAAATCGATAAGAGATAAGAGTATTACAAAAAATTTAGGTATTTTCGCGCTTTTTTAATTGTAAGTAATTATTAAATGCAATCAGCATAAATGTAAACACACACAATTATATTCTTGTTTGTTTATTAGCGATGCATACACATTTGTTTGCTAGTTGTTGTTCACATGTAAAAAAAAAATACAACAAAAGCAACAAGCAATCAAAAATGTGTACATATCAAGGTTCAGAAAATACACACATGAAACACACAATGTTCCGTTCAAAA
This sequence comes from Cordilura impudica, assembly GCA_963682025.1. Taxonomy (NCBI): domain Eukaryota; kingdom Metazoa; phylum Arthropoda; class Insecta; order Diptera; family Scathophagidae; genus Cordilura; species Cordilura impudica. The sequence goes on from OY821521.1 coordinate 173,834,670, forward strand.
GCAGCCAACACATATCTTTATTTTCATATCAATTATGTGCGTTTCTAAATTTTCTACGGTGCCCAACACAACCATGACTGTGTTCGTTTTAATATTTCGTTATTTACACGAACATTTTTGTATCACATACTTTTTGTTTCAATCACACATAAAGCACACATTTCTGAGTGTTGCTTTATTTGAAGTTCATGTTCTGGTACGTGTACTGAAAAAAAACACAGAACAAAACGAGTTTTTTATTCAGTGTGTGTTTTTTTCTGAATAGTACAATAGTTTTTTATATGAAATTTTTTCGGAGTATCTTTATATTTTCGTACGTCATGCTTTGGCTATTGGACCTAGAGGCTCCAAATCAAACTGCTGCAGATTATGCTAAACATTTTAAGCCTAAGAAGTACGATCTACTCGGCCTATTGCGGACAGTAGAATGTTTTCAACGGACAGACAGACTAGCGGACGGACATCGCCAGATCGACTTCTCCTTGTATAAGGATCAATATATATAGTTTATGGGATCTCCGGAATTTCTTTCGGATTGACAAACTGATAAAAAAAAAACCTCTACACATTGTTGTGCAGGGTATACAAATCACAAAGCGTCTCGCACTGAAATTTTTATACCTTATACCACTATGTATAATGAGTTCGTGCTGATGTTTGTAACTACCAAAAATATTTTTTTACGGATCGACTCAGAATCACTTTCTGAGTCTATTTAGCGATGTCCGTCCGACCATCCGTCCGTCTGAATATATTTTGATGAAATTTGGTATATAAGCTTTCATGGGATGAACTCTATTGAAATTGGTTAAAATTGATTTATGTTCAGACCTAGTCCCCATACAAATGTCATCTATGAGGTCGACTTAAATTGCCATAAAATCCAAATTATCACAAAGATCGCGGCCAAATTTGGTTTGTTTGTGTTTATTACACCCATTAATTAGTAGTCCAAAATAAAATCTGTAGGCCAATTCGTAGTCATGGATCCCATGCAAAGCTGCTTCCCGATCTTCACCTCAATCTATCAAAGAACAAATTTTTCTCAGATTTGGTTTGATAACGTTTTAGACAAAAAATTGGTGTTTAAAAAATATGGTCAGGATCGGTCCATTTTCCGACCTAGTCCCCATATAAATATAACATCCGATATGAACTTTTTCGTATCTGCAGGCAAACAAATTAATAACAATGCCACTAAAATTTGTTATATTTGGCTTATTATTTTCATTACGGAGTTGCAAGTATTTTTATTTGTTCCTCTTTAATGTTGCCATATTTTTTAAATAATTGGTGTGGTGAATATTAATTTTGTAAACAAAAAATAAACATATGTTTTTGATGTTCACAGAAATTACTGAAAAACCAAATTATTTCAAAAAATAAGTAAATTTTAATTTAATGTTATTCATTTAATTTCACTTGCCCCATATATATTAAAGAAAAAATAAGAGATTTTCAATATTTTAAACAATAAAAAGACGTATATAAAATGTAAATAATGAACTTAACAATTTTCGCAGTCAACGTTATCTGTTTTTGTTTTGGGTATTTTTTTCGCAACGGAAAAACGTTCCGCACCGTTCTGATAAGGCTTATACTCTAAGTCTACGCTTTCAACAATAAAAAATATATTTAAAATATTAAAAAAAAAAATACAAATTAAAAAGTTCGATGCCAATAACAAAACTTGCCAGTTTCCAGATCTTAGCTTATGGTAAAAGCTTTTATTTTCTTCATCAATTTATTTTCCAAGCTCGCCGTGTTCGTCATAACCATTATTTACTGTAATTAACATACAAATAAATTGGACACATGTGAATTCACCCAATAATATTTGACCCTTCTAGTTGCGCAATGCAAAAAACTGCCAACAAATCAAATTTTTAGCAAAGTTCTTAATTAATATTATTTAACTAAGTAGGTTAAACATTTAGAATAATTCGAACTATAAAAAATCATACAAATTAAACATAACTATTTTAAAAGTGATAAAGTACAATCAAGTTTAAATTTTAAGTTTATTTCTTCAAAATTTATGATATTATAGATTGGGAGATTTGAACATGAAGCGAAATTTGCGTGATTAACATGACTGATAATCAGATTACCTACATTACTCGTTTGCTATTACACGCTTTCCGATTAACTGCGATAAATAATGATCAAATCGTGATAAAAATTATAAAATAATGTATTGTCATAGACTTTAACTAAATGCTAAAAGTTTCCGCACTCTAGCTAGTCGGGAAGTTGGTGCAAATTCAATTACAAAACTCCGCTTGTAAGTTAGCCGGGATAATTAATGACAGAATCGTGTAAAAGAATGATTAAATAATGTATTGTCATTTAAATTGTGAAAGTTTCAGAGCTCCAGCTAGTGGGGAAGTTGGTGAAAATTTATTTACAATTTCAAACAAACCAAAAACAAACAGACAAGAATTAATTAAAAGCATGTAAAAAAAAATTTTGAGTGTGACTGAGAGTTTTTTCAATTAACTTTAAATCAATGTTTTGGTACCGAAAATAATAACTGTAACGTTATTTTAATGTCAAAAATTGTCTAATAAAGCATTGTTCACTTTAAATCCGATCGCACTTTGGAAGTTTTTTTATTAAATCTAGTGGCAGTATTTTTAATTTTTTTACCCTATACCACTATGCGGTCAGGGCAGGGTTCGCCAAAATGCGTGAAATATGCGTGAACACGCATTGAAAATCTATTTTATCCCTCAGAATTACCCTCATGCGTGAAATTTCACGCATCGGCACATCATGGTAAATTTTTCAAAAACAATTCCGACTCCGATTAAACGCCGATGCTTCGATAATCTCAGTGTTCCACTGAGCTTGCGTGACTTTTACCCAAAGCCGTCTAGTAATGATTCATCGCGGTCTTATTCCTAGCTAATACGCATGCGTGTTTTTCATCTCTAGAGCCACCAAGACTGGTTCTCGGCGTGCTCTTTTGTGCAAAGTACCAAGTGTTAATAAAAAAAATAACAATGTAAATTTACCAAAGTAATATCTGTGGTTTTCTAGAATAACCGCGTATGTCATAAAATCAAAATGTTCAGGGGAGCCAAAAAACGCCATATTTGAAATTATGGGCTCGATATGAAGTTTTTGGAGCTTTTTATTTAACAGTCCTGTAGATATGGACACTAAATACTTTATATAAAACTTTGAGTCAAAAATCTTCAGAGGAATAGATCCTAGAGAAGGACGAAAAAACAATATGTAAATAACACTTAAAGTGTGTGCAGATAAAACAACTTATGTCGACAAACGTCGTTTTCTTTGAAAAAGAAAACTACCAATGCAATCACCCATGTAGACATAAGTTGTTTTTGCTTGAAAAATTGATTTTCTTGTTCGTTAAAAGTTAACGGGACTTAGGATGAGAATATAACAACGTATCAAGAATAATAGTGACAAAAAATAACAGAAATAAACACTTAAGTTTTTATAAGTGGTTATAAACTGAAAAATAATCCAAAATTATTTTGCATTTTTTTTTTCATTAATAACAACGTATGTCGTTATGTGTCGGTTTCTGAGAAAATTATTTGTCAGCGATCAAACGTAGGTTGACATACGTTGATAACGCTGCAAATTAATTTAATAAACATTTAAGTTACGTCATTATTTAAAGAAAAAACTCAAAAATGGTCAATATTTTTTTTAACAAAAATTTAACACATGTAAAGAGCGTTAAAAATTAATATATTTGGCATCGTTAACTCAAAACAGACAAAAATGGACATACGCGGTTATTCCATAAAACCACAGATATGTAATATGTGTATATAACCTAAAAATTGTCATATTTATTATTAAAAAAAGTAAATAAAAAAGAGTAACTGAAAAAAACCAATTTTTTGATTAAATTGAATGAAATCGATATATAGTATGTAGGTCGTATATGGGTACCCCACATAATTTTCATCGCTGAATATTTTGGGCTATTTTAAATATGGGAAAGTCCAAGATTCATCGATTTGTGCTATAACTTCGTCAATTTTCCCCAAAAAGGTGTAAAAAAAAGTTCACAACAATGCATGAAAACACCCCCTGGCGGCTGTTTTTACATCTGAATTAGTATTATGGAAAAATTATGAAAATATCTTCATCGAGATTTTGGTAGGCTCGAAAATCATTTTAGAGGTATGGTTCCTTGGGCAAATATACATGATATGGTCCATAGTACCAGAATCGCGATGAACCCATGGAGATTTTTTAGGCCCCTACAATTTGACCCATCCTAATATACATATATAAACATCACTTTGTCATATTTAAACATAAACAGTTGTAATTAATTTAGTCAAAAAAATTATTTTGCTGCGCCCTTTAGTTTATGAAAATACCCCTTAAAATTTTAGGAGGGGGTGAAAATACTCTTCGAAAATTCTGAACTGGCGAACACTGGGTCAGGATATAATGACTCTGAGCTTGTGTTTGTTGACCTAGACCCATCGACTTATACTGACTTAGCGTTGTCCATCCGTCCGTCTGTCCCTCTGTGTTTTCTTGTAAACCTTGTAATCAAACTACAGGTCACAAATATGAATATATTTTGATGACATTTAGTACATAAACTTCTATCGGCCATAGGATGGAAGCTATTGAAATTGGTGAAAATCGGTCATGTTCAGACTTAGTCCCCACACAAATGATTCCTATGAGATCGAGTTAAATTGCCATAATATTCAAATTATCATATAGATCTCAGTCAAATTGGGTTTGTGTATGTTTATTACATCCATTTATCAGTTGTCCAAAAATAAAGCCTATATTACAATTCTTAGACTTATATGAAGCTGATTCGCTCTTCACTTAAATCTATCAAAAAAAAACAAAAATATTTGACAGATTTTTCTCAACTTTGGTTTGTATATATTTTTGAAAAAAAAAAAAAAATAAAAATAACCTTACCAAATATGGTGAGGATCGGTCCATTTTTTGACCTACTCCCCATATAAATATAGCTCCGTTACGCACTTTTTCATTCCCGAAGGCAAAAAAAAACTTAATAACAATGCCACTCAAATTTGGTTTATGCTTATTTTCTCTATCTAATTAGTTGGACAGATATGGTCTCTAAACGCATGACATACGGTATCGTATAGTTGGTTTAGACCGACTATAAAATTATTACTTGTTTTTTGTAAGTTTTAGGGTCATTATTACAACATACCTTTAAAGTAAATGTTAGTTAAAGGTAACTTTAGCTAAAGTGAGCAATAAAGTTACCTTTAACTTATTTTCGTTATTACAACTTCCCAGTGAAATAACATTAATATTTTTGATATTGTGGCAACACCGATTACTATTGACCAAATGAATTGCTTTACAAAATACGTAGTGGCAACGTTCCTTTATTTGTTGGCAAGCAAACAATAGAATAAAAACTAAAAACCTTTATTATAAGTTGCATAATTGTGGCAACACCAAAGGAAACACCGATTACTATTGACCAAATGAATTGCTTTACAAAATACGTAGTGGCAACGTTCCTTTATTTGTTCGCAAGCAAACAATAGAATAAAAACTAAAAACCTTTATTATAAGTTGCATAATTGTTGTAAATCTGTAATAAAACTTTTTAAAAAATATACAAACACATATTTAAGTATATGCAAATAAATTTATTTCCAAAACTAAATTGGTGTGAATTTCTTCTTCATAGATCAGAAAATGTGGCAACATTAAATACATAAACCTCACGTTAAAAGTTAAAGGTAACAATATCTTCCATTTGGCTTATCGGTCACTTTTAGCTTAAAGTATAGTTGTAATAACGAAAAACTAATAATCTGCCCGATAACATCCTAACTTTAGCTATTGAGAAGTTGTAATAATGGCCCTTAATATAATTTCAATTAAATAAGTAAAATCAAAACTCTAGGTTCAATGGTTTCCTTATTATTCCATTTTATGTATGTTGAGATTTTTTCGATTTCACTCCTTAAATTTAATTTGATCTGAAAATTTAATTTTCACCTTAAATGTAATAATAATGCATTTTATGGGTATCATAGTCGATCAAAACTGATTACAGAAATTGCGCTAAAGTCAAATACTGTGTGTTATCTTATCGGCCTTGTGACAAATTGAGGCCATTAAAAAGGGAGTAGGAAATAGATTGTTTTTGTGTATTGAATTGAATTTCTTAAAAAAAAAACCATTATACTAATTACGCAGGAAATTAAAAGTCGGTAATTTCAAAAAATTAAATAGGTCATATAGAAACATAAATAAACATTTTGCTACCCCTTTATTCCCATCCCTGATGTCTGATTGCGCCTATAGAAAAAAAACACAAGCATATCTATTGATAATTTCTGCTTATTGGTGTCAAAATTGAGCTCTTTGATATTTTTTCCCATCGTACAAGTATTTTGCAAACGGTTTTTTACCAAATAATGACTAATATTTTCCCTAATCCCTCAATTTCCGACCAAATTTGTCACTTTTGTTTTATTATGAAAAGCAGTCATTTTAAAATATAATTTATATTGTTGGCAAAACTATAAAACCTTATTCTTTATTTTTGTCATTTATCATTAAAAATAATAATAGTATTTAAAGCTCTTTCTTATTTTGTTATTACTGATAATGAATAACCAGTAAAAGAAAACAACAATATATCACCAAATAAATTATTTAAAGTATTGGATACGTGGGTCAGGCCCAAAGTTTTGGTAGAATGAAATTTTCATTTTCGATTACGCGATTCAAATAGAGAATTAATTAATGGCATTATTTTAATTTGAAAAAAACTGCTATTCCGCAAAAACTTTCTTACTGACCCTCGTTTATCTAAATCAAATAAATTGAGTGTGTCCAACAATTAACCTTTCTGAAACGTATTTAAATATTTGTCGAACATCACGTATTCAAGATTTTATAGTGGGAAAGTGGTTTGGCCATTAATAAGCAACGACTTTCTTATTGACCCTCGTATGTTTATAGTGAAAATTTCAAGTTATATCATTTGAATGCGCAAATTATATATTTATGAAATATTTTGTTCAATGCCATTTGTGGTAGTGATCCACATTTTACTATCAGTTGTTTAATATGTGAAAGTCTGTTTATGACCAAAAAGACAGTGCGAGTCACAAGAAATCATTTTTCCATCTGAGATTCGGAAGTTAGACGGTTATTTAAGGTGATGTCACACGATGTGTTTTTTACATATGTACTGTCACTTTTTTATCCATATGTATTTCCGCGTGACATAACCTCTAAATGTTAGCAACAGCTGATTTAATTTGTGAATTTGCAAAAATTTATTGTTAGAAATAAAGTTATATCTGTGGTCACAAGCGATAACTGCCTAAGTCGATTTAAGAACGATTTGAGTTATGCATGCTATCATATTCTGCTAAAAACACTTTATATTTACGTGAAATCCCCATTTCTCTAACACTGTTTATTAAAAAGTTATTAATGAAAACATTCTGACCTAAGTCGTAATGAAGCCCCATTACATTTATATAAAAAGTTATTTTTCTCAAAAGCATGATTTTCGACTTAGGTGGTTAATGCTTGTGACCACAAATATATTTTATATATTTTTTAATTGTTAATTAATATTAAACAATTTATTTTTCTCTCAATATTAATCTTTATAATTTACGGGTACTCTGTTTTTCTTTCGCCACAAGCAGTGTTTTCATATGTTTGTCATGCCAAAATAGAACCTGTTCTAATTGAAAAATGTAAATGTGACTTTCCTCATGTATTGTACATAAACTATGTTTCATATGTATCACACGATGTGTAGAACTTTTGCTGTGGGAAAATTTGTCAGTACAAGTAACATAAAAAGGCAGTTAGAAACACATTTTAACACCTGAGATCAAAATCACAGCCTTCGTACCGAAACTAGTAAGACTGAATTTTGGACCGGTTTCCGCGTAACGATCCATAAGCAAGACGAACGATAATTTAAATGGAAAAAATTATATTGAAAAATTTTTCCGTAACACCCTCTTTTCGTCTTGCCTATCGTTCAAATTAGTTCCAAATAAAATGAATTGCGTGAAATTTAGCATTTTAATAACAGTTAATAAAGTAAACTAATTATAATAAAAAAAACGAGGTTATAAAACAAATAGTTAATTTTATACTAAATTTCAAAAGTGTGTAAAGCGTCACGCCACATTGTGACTAATATCCTTGCATGGTATTTTGTTTATTTTAAATTTACATTCAATTATGATTTATGCAGACGGATTCCATGGACTAAAAGTAAACATTTTAAAAGGCCATATTTATAGGCAAAAATTAAAATCGGATTCGCTTAGACTGGAGATAAGACGTAAAAGGGAGAAAAAAGAGCTTTTAGATATAGAAAAAAGTTGTTGGAATCAAACTACAATAAATTAGAGAAAGCAAAAGAACAAACCCGAAAAGGTAACAACAGTTTCGTTTCAGGAAGAAGAATGAAGGTAAAAAAATTTCAACCCGCAAGTAAATCAGCTCTATAGATGTAAATAAACCTTACGAAAGACATTAAAAAAATCGAAACATATTTGGTGGTCAACCCAGAGAAAAACACATATCGTTGACATCCTATATACAAAATATGGCACATATTGTCCATCATCTTTGAAACAACAAACTGAATTGGCATTAGCAGAAAAAAAATATTAAGGCCTTTTGCTTGCGAGACAGTGTCACGTCTTTTTTCCTAAAAAAAAAAATTAAGAAAACCCCCTAAATTTAAGCGAATTTGCAAAATTCCCAAAAAAAAAAAATTTTTCTAAAAAACAACTGTTTAAAAATTCCCCAAAAAAGTCCTAAATATATTTTTTAGCCCCTAAATTTTCATCTAACTAATGGGGTAAAATTTTCCCCTAACGGAAAAAAAATCCTCTAAATCTAGGGGAAAATCCCCTAAACTGGCAACACTGTTGCAAGACGATATTAGTACAACATTAATAGGCAAGGCGACATCTTGTGACCGATAGAAAAATTTTAGTTGCGAACCGATTTCAACCAAAAATGCCCCATTTGAAAGGTATTTATTTTCAGCTATCCACCATATTTACAGATTTGCACCGTCTGGAACATTTTTTTGGAGTAAAATGCATTTGCTACTAACACATACATAAAACACATATTTAAACTTCAAATAAAAAAACTATACAATGCTGTGTGTGTGTTTATTAAATTTGTGTTGAATTGTGAATTCGCTAAAATTGATTAGCATATCTTTAGGCTCTCATAAAATTATTTATTAACAAACTCAGTTATATATATTCTGTGTGTTCAACAAATCTATATATTAATACGTGAAGGTAAATTTTTAGTTCCCTTTTTAAACAATATGCGGGCACGGAGGAGCGTGAAAATTGGCATAGTTATAATTCCTATGGAGGAGAAGCTGAGAATGGTAAAATTTATGTTTTAACTGTCTTAAAAATATATTAAATTAAATAAAATAAAATATTTATAATAATTCGTTCCACCCTGTTAATGCGAATGATTTAAATTATATATCAGACGCTCTGTGTTGAATTGTGAATTGCTAAAATTGGTTAGGCTCATTTAAATATTCATAATTTTTTTATATATATAGATTAAAAAAACATTGGAAGACAAAAATTGAATGAAAAAATAATTTGCACCCGAATTTCGAGTGCTGGGCTATACTAGTATTTATAATTGAATGAAAAAATAAATTTTCCTAGAATTTGCCCTCGAGTGTCGAGGGCTGGCCTCTGCTAGTATAATATAATAATCTAATTTTCTACGAGTATAGATCTTGTAAATCTTATCTTGTTCTTCTAATCATAATATTACAATATTACAATAAAAATAAAAAATATTTTGTACCACTATGTGGTCAGGGTATAATGACTTTGTGCTGATGTTTGTAACTACCAAAAATATATGACCTCGACTCTTCTTTTATTATACCGATCAACTCAAACTCACATTCTAAGTCGATTTAGGGATGTCCGTCCATTTGTCCGTCTGTCTGCCTGAGTGTCCATGTAAACCTTATAATCAAACTACAGGTCGCAAATATGAATATATTTTCGGCCATAGGATGAACGCTATTCAAATTAGTGAAAATCAGTTCATGTTCAGACCTCGTCCCCATACAAATGAACCCTATGAGATCGAATTAAATTGCTATTATCATATAGATCTCGTATAAATTGGGTTTGTGTATCTTTATTACATCCATTTATCAGTAGTCCAAAAATAAACCATATAGTCATTTTTTTTTTTATTTATTAACCAACACTCAAGGGATGCCCCTACAGATGCAGTGCATTGTGTTGATCTCAGGAAAATAGGTTATAGGAAGGAGGAAAGAGGGAGTAGTGTTTGTGGATATTTGACTTAAATTTTATTAGATTATAACTGCAAGGATAGGCCTCTGCTGGGAGTTTATTCCACATACCGCTAGTTCGACTGATAAACGAATTCTCTCTGTAATGCGTTGTGCGGTCAACTGGACAATAAACTACAAACGGATGTGATCTACTAGAGAAGCGGGTAGAGCAAACCGAAACTCGGGCACTTGGAATAAGTTCGCTAATATCAGGAGAACATTTCCCATGGTAGTATCTATAGAACAGTGATACACAACCCACATTCCGACGATGTTCCAATGAGTCAATGGAGTTGAATACCCTACTGTCATTGATGAGCATCAACGCCCTCCTTTGCACACGGTCCAGTAGCTCCAAAATAGACTTTGAAGCTCCTGTCCATATATGAGAGTTGTATTCCATTTTCGGTCGGATGTAAGTGGTATAGATTTTAAGGAGATCAGAGGGAGTGAAGTAATTTTTGCACCGCTATAAAAACCAAGACACTTGAATGCTTCAATGCCTAGAATATCAAGAGTATCAGACTCCTAAATACCTATACCACCCATATATATAGATGACATTGTTGAATCCATGGCCTTATGGGTCAACATACAACATTGAGTCTTCAGCGCATTAAACTCAACCCTATTCGCTTTACCCCACTCGGAGATTGTTAACAGGTCTTGATTGAGTGTGTCATTCATTGTCCGCCTTTTGCCCTCAACCTCCAAGAGGCTTGGCCTACAATTAAAGGAAAATTAATGACAAATGCTGCTGTCACCTGCGAAAGAGTATATAGAGTTAAAAGTTTGACCAATAAGGTCGTTCAGAACGATAAGGAAAAGAGGAGAAAGAACGGAACCTTGGGGTATCCCTGAATTAAGCTGAAACTCATTAGATGAGACCCCATCAATAACAACACGTATTGTTCGATCTCTGAGAAAACTCGATATAAATCGAGAGAAGTCATTACCGACCCCAAAGGCAATAAGCTTTGATATCAGTGCACCGTGCCACACACGATCGAATGCCTTGGAAATATCTAGAGCAACCACTTTACTTTCGCCAAAATTGCGAATGGATCGACTCCAGCGCTCAGAAAGTAGAGCTAACAGGTCTCCCGTGGAACGATTTCTACGGAAGCCATACTGACGATCATTAAGAAGTGAGTTGGCCTCTAGGTAGTTCACAAGATGGAAATTGATCATGCTCTCCATCACCTTTGAGAGTGCAGAGCACATTGCAATGGGACGGTAATTTTCAGGGTTATGACCGCACCCTTTTTAGGGATTAGTTGGACATTAGCAACCTTCCAGCAAGAGGGAAAGACTCCTGCACGGTATGAAAGGCTGAAAAGGTTGGTCATAGCCCCCATATGAAGCTGATTCCCTATGTTCACTTAAATCTATCAAAAAAAAAAATATATTGCACAGATTTTTCTCAAATTTGGTTTGTATATGTTTTTGCAAAAAATAAGTGACCTTACCAAATATAGTCAGGAAGGGTCCACTTTTTAACCTAGTCCCCATATAAATATAGTATTCGATATGAACTTTTTCATATTCGAAGGCAAAAAAAAATAATAAAAATATCACTCAAATTTGGTTTATGCTTATTATCTATATCTTATTATTTGGACCTAAGAGATAGCGCATGGTATAGGGTATCGTATAGTGGGTCTATACCGACTATAATTTATTTTACTTGTTTCAAGTTATGTTTGAGATTTTATTTGAAATAAAGATCAAATGCTACTCCAGGGGCACCATTTAGAATCGATTGACGAGATAAAAGCAAAATCGCTGCGAGCATTGAAGCCAATTTTCGAGGATTTTAAAAAACGTTGGCGTAAGTGTTTTGTTTGGATGGAGAATTACTTTGACGGCGATGAAATTGATTTGGAAAAATAAGGATTTTTCATTTTTTATAGAGACAAATTTTCTGAAAAGTAGCATTTTGCGAAAATCCTTTAGATTGAAAAAAAAAGTAAATCTGAGTTGACCGTCACACTAAAAGATGTAATTTTCTTAATAACAAACATTAGAACAAACTCGTTATGTATACAGATTGATGCAACAACTCGAGATGATTTCATTCTCTTAGTTTCTTTTAAGTTGTTGTGGTAAAGGAATATAATATTACATTTCTTCTGTAACAATACATTGCTCATGTTTGGTATATAAATAGCTACAAGTGGTTTCTCTTAATGCTTTGCTTAAGTTATTTTGATATTTAAAAAAAATGCAGTTGTATGGCGTTTACACAGTGTTAAAACTCTTTATAGATGCAGGCAGTTATTCAAATTTCAAAAGTCTTCATAAAAACCAGTTTATTATGGAAACTCTTCTTAAAAAGGTTCATTTGCCCACAATTCCATTGAAATCTCATTAAAACGAGATTATCAATAATGTAAACGTAGTACAATATAAATTTCAATCAGCATTTAAGATTATAAAATTTATAACACGAGTTTTTTACTTTTATTAAACATTGTCTATTTGTCATAAAAAATATTTAAGATACAGTTGCTAAACAAAAGCAATAGCTGTCATAAAATAGGTCAATGTATTGAAGAAAAATAAATATATTTTTTTTTTACTTTTTTTTAGAAACTACTTAAATGAGATAAAGGAGATAGAAACATTATTTTTCCCTTAAAGAATGAACTGCTGTCGAAAGATTTACTAGAAATTTTTTTGATAATGAGTTCTGTAGTGCGATTCTCTAAATTTTAACGATCCGACAATCGCAAAATATATCGACAGCTATTGTTGTTTGCACTAACGATTAATTGATTCACTAAGTACACCTGAACGATAGTCGACAAATCTATTTATACCCTATACCACTATGTGGTTTGGGTATAATGACTTTGTGCTGCTGTTTGTAACTACCAAAAATATTTGAACTAGACCCATCTTTTATTATACCGATCGAATCAGAATCACTATCTGATTCGATTTAACGTTGTCCGTCCGTGTGTCCGTCCGTCCGTCTGTGTGTCCATGTAAACCTTGTAACCAAACTGCAGGTCGCAAATATGAGTATATTTTGATGAAATTTGGTATATAAGCTTTTATCGGCCATAGGATGAACGCTATTGAAATTGGTGAAAATCGGTCCATGTTCAGACCTAGCCCCCATACAAATGACCCCCATGAAATCGACATAAATTGCCATAAGATCCATATTATCATATAGATCTTACTCAAATTGGGTTTGTATGCGTTTATTACATCCATTAATGAGTAGTCCAAAAATTATCCCTATGGGACAACCCTTACTCATAGGCCCCATGTAGAGCTGCATCCCAATCTGCACTTAAATCTATCAAAAAAACAAAAATATTGCACTTATTATTTTCAAATTTTGTTTGTATATATTTTTGCAAAATACAAGAGACTTTACCAAACATGATCAGGATCGGTCCAATTTTAGACCTGGTGCCCATAAAGATATAGCTTCCGATATGAACTTTTTCATATCTGCAGCCAAAATATTAATAAAAATCCCACTCAAATTTGGTTTATCTTATTTTCTATGTCCAGTTAGTTTGGCCTAAGAGATAGGGTCTCTAAACGGGATATATACGGTATCGTATATATTCTAACTTGTTTTCTATTTATTTAAATTGTATACGAGTGGCATCTCTGTCAAAATAAGCGAAAAACACAAAGAATAAAAAAAAAAAACAATCTCTTCGTGTTTGACAGGATGATTTTATGTTTATGTTTAATTTCTCTATTTTTTATTAATATTTTTGTTTATTTATTTGAATATAAAATAATGAATTTAATATGCTATTTAATTTCTTTATTTATATAAAAAGTTTTTATAATCAAAGCAATATATTTTCATTATTTTATGATTTTTTATTTATTTATGACGACATTTCAACCTAAAAATTTAACTTTTTATCGATTGAATAAACAACATAAAAATTGTTGTGTTCTTTGTTGTTTTCTTTTTTTAACGATTCGATTATCGTTAAAAGAAGTTACTGAATCGCGCTACTGGAATATGCTCACAAACTAGATAGTAAAATCTATTTTGAAAAACTAAGTTTTGAGAAGGTACAGTCTGTCATGAAAGTGTTTTGACATAATACAATACCCAATACCATGCGTTTCCCACTTTTCTGAGGCAATAACTGGAAATAGAATATATAGTAAATTGATATTTTCATTAAAAAACATTAGAGATCCGCCATAGTTTCAAGAGAAAAATATTTAAAATAAGTCAGCTATTTTGATAAGAGACATCCGCATTTATTTAAATTAACATAACAAGCATAACTTTTTTTAAATCATTAAATTCACATTAATATCAGCTCAAATTACAAAAAAAATATTGGAATCCGCCAAAATAAGTTCAGTCATTGCATTTTGCTTTAGAAAATATTGAATTTTAGCTAACATAACAACAGTTTAAATCCTTGTAAAATGTATACGAGTGCGGATCAATAAATCCGCGATTTTTTGAATAAACAGTTTTTGTAAAAAAAAAAAATATTTTTCGCAATCAAGTCTCCTTCTAGATCAATGTAGTTTGCCTACAATCTCTTCAATTGCTTTCCCTACCAAATAATAGGATTTTGCAAGGACCTCAAAATCAGGATTTGTTTCTTCAATAATCTCTCTCAGCCGACCCATTTGTTTAGGTTCTGTAAAATAATCACTGTGGGCTAAATTCGGAGAATATGGCGGATAAGGTAGCAATTTGTAGTCTGATTCATTGAATTTTTACATTGGAACAACACACTTGTTTATGGTAAATTGTGTGCACCCATTTTGGAAGCAGCTTTCTAAAACCCAGCTGATAATTTACGGAGCTTGCCTAAAAGTTGTTTGTAGTCTATTAAGAGATGTTGATTTTTAATTAACTTTGAGGAAGTTCAAAAAGTCAAGGACTTATCGTAAAACAAATAACTTTTTAACATACAGTTAGTCAAGAAAATCTTTGCACAGTGAATAAAAAAGTTTAAAATGTCAAGAATTTCAACAACAAATTATTTTTATATTTGTTTTTTTCACACAATCCGTTACTGTACTTGTTCAGGATTATAAAACGAGAAAACATCGAAAAAAGACAGACACTTTACAACAACAACAAATGAAAACGATGTTTACTTAATATGAGTGGTGTCAAAAAAAAATTTTGCATACTGAGGGAAGACAACAATAAATGCGTTAATTTGCCGCGAATTTGGTGCATTTGCGTTATTTCATGAATGCTATTGCATATGAAAAAGGTTTCATAACGTTTATGTACAAAATAATTCTCTTATGTATTACAAGTGACCGAATATTTAAATGAAAAAAAAAAAATGCTAGGAAACGGATTTGTCAAAATTTTATTTAACTGCTGTATTTCAATTATTATAAAGGCAGGGAAATCGCTTTTATGTTCTATTTTAAAATAAGGACTATGTACAACATCATATCCAGTGCTGAAAAAGAAGGAAGGCTCGAATTAAAAATGTCAACAAGCATACAAAAAAAAGTGACGCGGCATATTGAAAGCAAAATAATTAAAACTATTTACGATAAACTGTTATCCAGATCAAGAGGATAAGCTCTTCAAGTGACTGTTTCACTTGAAACCTTCCGAAATGTAATACAGAAACACAAATTTTCCTCACGAGTAGCTAGGAAGAAACCTGTGCTTTCAGTGAAAAATATTGAAAATCGATTTAAATTTGCTACAGAACACATTTCACTTCCTACAGAGCACTGGGATGACGAAATTTTTTGTGATGAGACGAAAGTGATGCTCACGAAAACAGCATTAGAAAATAAAAATTTACAGTAAAGTTTGGAAAACTGTCAGTTATGGTATGGGGTTGTATATTAAGCAAGGGAGTTGGTAAAATCAGGATTTTGGATGAAATAATGCCCAAAGAAATTTGTCTCGATATTTTAAAAAATGAACTGAACGCTAGTGTTCGACAATTCGGTTTTGTTGACCGGGAAAATTCGCATAAGTTCATACAATTTGATCAAGATAATGAACCGAATGAATCTTAGGTCCTGGTTATTATACAACTATACCAATGTTACTGATACCCCTGCCCAGAGTCCTGATAAGAACCCTATCGAAAATTTGTGGGAATATCTAAAGAAAAAGGTCGGTAAAAGGTCGCCAACAAATAAATAAGAATTAATAAGATTTATTAAAGAAAAGTGTGGAAAAATTCTTGCAAAATATAATATTCAAAAGCTTATTCATTCAATGCGCAAGAGTTTATAGTTAGTAACTGATGGACACACAAAGTATTAGCAACAAAAAACACATAAATGTAGAATAAATTAAATATTTTATAGATTTAAGCTTAAGTGTGCAAACATTTATTTGATAGCCCAGAAATTGAACTTTTGTCCTTTTTTAATATCAATTAGAATATTTTTTATTGAAATTGATTTTCTCTTTGTATTTATTATATTTATAATCATATGTAAAAACTAAGATGAAAAAAAAGTTGGTTATTTGAATATGAAGTCTTATTCTTATGAAGTTCTTAATCTTTTCTTCATGTGCAAAGATTTTATTGCCTAACTGTATTTATGTGGTTTAAATAAGGACACAATGACATTCGCAGGATATATCTATAAAAAAAACATATATTCGTATTTTTTCAAACATTAACACCCTCATAATTTTAATTTAAAACAATAACGGTCTTAATTTCGATATAAAACATTGACATTGATGCAATATTTATTTTTTTTAAATCGACATCTGCATTGATATTAGCCCAAATTGTAATAATAAAAAATAACGTTGGCCTTCGCCAAAAAAAAAAACTATTGAAATTAGTTTATTTTAAAAAGAGAAACTTTGACATCAGAAGAAATTTTATTCAAAAAAAGTGTTAAATTCGGCTGGGCCGAATCTTTGATACCCTTCACCTGCATCTTAAACTCAATATTACAGCCAATATTGGGTACGGCTAAATTTAAAGTTAATTGCTTTTCTTGTTGGTCAGTTTCTATTATAATTCCTTGTTATAAAAAACAATTATCGTGTCTTCCATAGAAAGAATACGTTGCTATTTGACATTAGAAGAATACGTTGCTAAATGACATTATTTTTCTTTTACTAGAGTAGAAAACCCCTAATGAAATTCATTATATAACGCAGCCAGAGTTATAA